>JAJMES010000218.1:105727-129168 GCA_030574275.1 Pichia sporocuriosa
AAAAAAAAAAAAAAAAAAAAAAAAAAAAAAAAAAAAAAAAAAAAAAAAAAAAAAAATTTTAAAAAAAAAAAAAAAAAAAAAAAAAAAAAAAAAAATTCATATCCCGCGTCTATCGACGGATCAGAACAAGTAAAGTTTTATACTGTATGAATCCACTTTAATACTTTCAATTGGTCTACAAAAGTCTTCAGTTCAGCAAATGATGAATGTTCACTGTACGGTACTTGGATCTTTCTTACAGTAACAAACTGTCCCTTGGACCCTCCTACATTAAAACCACGTTCAAATTTATCCATTAAGTAGCTTTTAACATCAATTTCTTGTTCTTTACCAGCATCGTAGCCAAATGTCCAGCCAGTTGGGACAATAACTAGTATAGATTTGAATTTAGTGGAATACTTTTTTAAATATTCAATCATATTTTCCTTTTTCGTCTTTGACATTGGAAGTAAATGAACTTTTGCCTCCATTGCATTCTCAGTTTCAAGTCTTTCTGTAAGCTCATCCCATTCAAATTGTTTAATTGTATCGTATTTTTCTTTTGAACAGTATATTTTCGAATTTAATGCTTTAGAAACCCCTAAGGCTAATTTTTCTTTACCAATGGAATAAGTGCCGATAACTACTAAAAATTCAAAAACGTCATCATTTTCATTGTCGTTGGTATTTAATCTTTTAAAAAAATCGATGACTCTTTTCTGTGTTGATTTATGAACAATTAACTTTTTCTTTATCCAATCACTGGTATATTCAACAACATCATTTTGGCTTGGAAACTTATAATTTGGGTTATTATATGTTGTATCCAAATAACACCTATCAAATCCCTCTGGATATTTTGCATTTAACATATTAATCATATCTTGTGTAGCTCTAAAATCTCCGCAATGAAGATATTTATGATTGTGACACTCAATTACAAATATACCGGCTCCAGGACAATGGTTAGCATCATATACAGTAATATTTATATCTGTATCTGGTATTTTTATTGGTACTCCGTATGTTTCTAAAATAAACATCTTATTTTTAGGAAATTTGAATTTATGATGCATTAAACGTGCAGTTATAGGTGTGCATATTATCATATTTCCATTATCCCATGATTTGCATAGACCTCCATAGTGATCTGAATGAAAATGTGTGAGTAAATATATTGATATCTTATCATGTGGAGCGTAACAAAATGCATCAACTGCAATGACGTTTTTACTATCAAGACCTCCTTCTGGTGGAAAGCTCAAAATCTTCAAATCAAGTATTTCTGGTTTAGGTTTCCCTGTACGCCTTCTCTTTGGGGGTCGTGTTTCTAGTTCCGGTGTTGAAGGTGCAATCTCTAATTTAACTTCTGTTTGAGGTTCTTTTTTGATTATCTTCTTCCTCGATGGTGGTTTCTTGGCCGGTTTTTTGGTGGGTTCCTTTGATATATTCTGAACGTGATCAGATTTAATCATTTGTGTTTTTCTAATGGGTGGTGAAGAGGGATCCATACATCGGTTCGCATGAACAGATCTTGCTTCGATTGTGAATTTTGTCAAGTCAAACTGGCACATCGGACACAAAATTTGCACAATCACTTCCTCTGTCTTGACTATAGTCGTGGTCTTTGCAACACCACTCTGTTGCGATAAACAATCAAATAGCGTACGTTGCTTTAGTGGTGATTGTTTTGTCATCTATGGTTAGATGTTTGGCCTAAACCACCAAAGAGCCAAAAAGAAGGGAGTATCCCAGTGACATGAATTGAATGTGCCACTCAAATAGTTACGCAAAGAGGCAACGCGATTAATGTGTATAAAGTAAAGTCTAAGAAATAAAGCCTATAAAATACAGTATATGATAATTTATAAAAATTCTATTATTATTATAAGAGATTCAAATTGAAATTTTTTACAATTTCATCAAAAAACCATGAACAACTAAACCACTTGTCTGTGATATCGATATTTGTATCACACGAACATCTATTATCTATAAATATATCAATATCCTTAGGGCATTGTAAATACGGATCATGTTGATAACCTATATCATCAAAGCGTCTTATTTCACCAGCTTTTAAAATTAATGACAATATAAGTGTTTTTATTGGTGCATCACCCCAACGTTCGTAATAAAACCCATTATATCCATCAAGTTTCTCAAATAATGTATTATATTTCTCGGATCTGAAAATATTTAAATTACCAATTTCAAAATTTGTCCAGAAGTGACACATATTGTATTCATTCTTGGCCGAATCAAAGATAAATTTGGAATAATTGTCTTGTGAAAATAATAGTTCAGTTTGATTAGTTTCTTGCAAAACATTATATAATGAATTAAATAATGTCAAAACAGTTTTCGGATATTCTAATAACCCTATAGTAAATCCATATTGTTGATTTTTATCAATCATATCTTTAAAAATATCGTATTTGATATCGCAGTGTAGCTTAACGCCAGGTTCGATACGCCAAAAGTAATCATAGTCCAATAATAATGGATGATTATAAAAAAATCCTGATTCAAATCTACACATATTTCTATAACTTATCGAATCTGCGTATGGATATGCACCATCTGGATCATTAAGTGTATTTAAAATATTTAAATTCATTAAATTTTCATCCACAGATTTTGGTATAGACCACATCTCCTTTGATATAAGTCCAAATTTTGCATTGCCAGAAACAGCATTTGATATTAAGAGTTTAAATATATCATCAAAAGGTGCATCATTCAGAAATACCCAATCGTAATGATAGCGAGAGTTGAAACGATCTTCATAATTGATGATAGTTTCCAGAAGGTCATATAGATCTGAATTACGACATAATGTGTAGAGTGTAGAATTTGTCAGTTGTGGTCGGGTTTCTACTATGTCTGAAGCTACCAATTTTGTAAATATGAATAAGATAAGTGATATAAGATGCAGTTTAAAATTCATGCTATGCTAATAAATAAAAAATGAAAAACAATAAAAATGCAATAAAAATTGTATAAAAAATAATATGAAAATGCAAACGTAAATGCTTTAAATGCAGAAACAACGTATATACACGTTTACTTAAAGAAAAAACATCAGTATCCAAATGAACTAAATTAAAAGAAAGAAAAAACAACGATGAATACGATAGGAATGAAAAGAAAAGATACACTTTCTTTAGAGATTCAATCAAAGGGAATTTAAAGGTATACTTATTGTCTTCTATTTGTATATTCAAGATGGATGAAAATTCAACAATAGAAAGGAGGCTTTGACTTCGCGGTGTTCTCATGGAAATAAATGGAAAGAATAAAATTTGAGGACGTATAGAGTACAGAGAGGGGGGAGGGTGTGGTTGGGGCAAAATTTTATCATTTATTGTATTCTAGCAGATTTCAAGTCTAACAAGGCAATGTCAGATAAAATAAAGGCATTTTATAATAAGGTTCCAGTTTGGAAACAGATATATTACAAATGGAGATCATTAAAAGGTGTTCCATTTAGAAAAAAGTATTTTGTCGGATACGATCTAGACGCTAATACATACTGGGAATTTTATCTTGAACGTCAACAGGCAAGACCTCGTCGAATTGTAGAACCATATGAACCACAAAAATTATTGTTCAATTATTTTGATAAAGTACCTATTCAATGGGCGCAATGGTTAAAATATGCTCGTCGTACACCACCTTCCATATTTGATATAATTGCTGATGAAGAAAGGATAAAGAAATTGCAAGTACTTTCACAATTCAGAGATAGTGAACAATTGTATAACAAAGAATTAAAACAACAAAAGATTGACTATAACCTACAGAAGGAATTATCAAAATTAGAAGCTGAAAAGGCGGAAAGGGCGGAAAATGCAGCTAAAATTGTTCAAAGGGCTGGTGTTGATGCATCTAGTTTGGCAAAAAATCAAGATATCAAAACTAAGCCAGGTGTAAAATTACATTCGGATAACGAAGTTTCAGATGATCCCTGGAAGAAAGCAGATCAGCATTCTACTGAACAACCAGAGGAATCCACAATTAATCCAATCCGTCGAAAATAGTCTGATTCACATCATGTTTTGTTTTTCTATTCTGTACATAATTTAAACCACAGCTTATAATATGATATATAATCTAAACTATAAGAAAATACTGTATAGTGTAGTACCAAAGATAATTTGAAATATGTTCATAACAAGGTAACATGAATATGCCAGTTCAAACGCGTATCTTGATTTTTCCATAGTTTTGTACACACTCTATTGACACAATTGATTTTTAAATAAAAGGAAAGATTTGCTTTAAAATAGCTCTCTATCTTCACTTTTACAGGTACTATTAGATTATGGATCTTCCTGAGGATTTGAAGCATCTGTTTCTTAAATGGATGCAAGCCGAATACTCGGTAAAATCATCGATGAAGAGCAGGATGGCTCATACTTATTATAATGCAATGAAAAGTCTTAAACAGTTCCCATCTGCAATTACGCATCCTAAGCAACTGATCGATCTGAAATACTTTGGTGATAAATTAGTATCTGAAATGACATCAAAATTAAGTACATATTGTGAAGAGTATGGCTATAAAATGCCTGATATTGTGGAAGACACCGTTGAGGCTGATCTACCTGGTGAAAATGATAACACGACGAAAAAGAAGACAGCTAAAAAGAGGGGCCTAACAAACACAAATGATGAAGAGAAAGATGATACTTCAAAACGTAAAAAGACAAAAAAATCTACCAAAAAAAGATATATTCCGGAAATTAATTCCGGTGGTTATGCTATTCTGATGGCCTTATTTGTTCATGACAAGCATGGGAGAGGTATGACTAAGACTGAAGTGATTAAAAATGCAACACCGTACTGTTCATCTACGTTTCAGGCAAATCCAGCAACCGGAAATTTTTATTCAGCGTGGAGTAGTGTCAATACATTGATTAGAAATGAATATGTTATTGTGGAAGGTACACCAAAATATTACTCACTTACCGATGTTGGAAAAGAAGTCTCAAGTATACTGAAAGAAATGAATGATAGAGAGATGGGTAGACAAGTCAATAGATCGTTTACAACGTCAAATTCTGAAAACCCAGATACATATATTGTTGCCAACAGATCATTCACATATCCTTTGCAAAATAATGAAAACAGAAGAATCAATCCTTTGGCAAGTAGTTCGCCAAATACTTCAAGAAATTTAAATAGTAATAGGATTGTATCATCTAGCCCATTTCGTGGTGGCATTTTAGAAGATGTTAATGCATTACGGGATAAAGTTAGAGGTGCAACTACTCTACAATCTTCACCATTAAGAACTCAAGCTTCTAATAACAGTAAATCAGAATACCAAATTTGGAAAAGCGGTAGTTATGAAATTAAATTTTTGCTAGATAATAGAGAGGTTTTCTCTAAACAAGAACGTGATTTTTTCAGCAAGACATTACAAAACATGGGTATAAATCTTGAAGTAAGAGCACTACCTGTTGGTGATGGATTATGGATTGCAGTTAATAGACATACCAAACAAGAAACTACTTTAAATTTTATATTTGAAAGGAAAAGATTAGACGATTTGGCTGGTTCTATTTATGATGGTAGATTTCGAGAACAAAAATCAAGATTAGAAAGGACTGGGATGAAAACAATTTTCTATATTGTTGAAGAACAAATGGGATCTGATATTTCGAAATTTGCTGATGCTATAAAAACATGCATTTCAATGAATACAACGTATTCAGGATTTCATACAATGAAAACTAAAGATGCAGATGAAACTATGAATCTTATAAAAGATATCACGAATTTGATTAACAAAAGATATTCAAATAAGACGCTTTTAGTTTTAGAACCCAGAAGTTTAAATACACAGCAAGAATATAAAAAATTAATCGATAATATAAGACATCAATTTAATGATAAAGAAGTTGTTTATAGTTTTAACACATTCAATGAAATCATGGGTAAAACTGCAATGACTAGCGTTAAAGAGATGTTTATCAGATTTTTAATGACAGTTCGAGGTGTGAGTTTAGATAAAGCAAGTGCTATACAATCACACTATAAAACACCAAGACTTTTATGTGAGGCATATAAAAAATGTCACACTTCCAATAGTTCTGGCTCAAACTGCAAAGACCTTATACAAAGGGGATTACGCGAGGAAGTTGGTGCACGTCGTGTTGGTGGTGCATTGAGCGCGAAGCTTGCCTTGGTCTGGTGTAAACAGTGTTGTTTTTCCTTTTCGGAGAAAAAATAGCAACTTTTAAATACCTAAACACTCTTCTTAAGGATAAAATAAAAGGTCTACCTTTGCTTTATTGGGTATATCTGGCAATAATGCTTATAAGGAAGTCTGTGCTAACTAAATTTATTGTCATTGCTTTTGTACTTCTTTTGGGAGTTTACATTTTCACTTTTCACAATGAAAAGATTCAACCATCGTACGATAACTTAAAATCTGGTGTTTTATGGAATAAAGGTGACAGTGACGGTAGTGTTTCTAATTTAGATGGTAACTCAAATTCAGAAAGTAAAGATTCAGATATTAAATATATAGGTAATTCTGAGACTGAAAAAAAACCTTTGACTGATGGCGACAAAGGTACCGTTAATAATGAAATTGGTTCTGTTTCTGGCACTGGGACTGGCACACATGGTAATAATGATGTCTTGGATGAAATTTCTTTTGAAGTTGATGATCCTGATAAGGCAACTACTGCAAAGCAAGAATATGATGACGACTTTGATGAGGTCGACAACGATTCAGAAGTTGATCCGGAACAGCATTCTGAGTGGGATGATAACAAAAAGGCTATAATGTCCTTTATTCACAAAGATGCATTAACTGATCAAACATTGAAGAGACGTACAAGTTTTTTTACTAAAATATTTAAATTAATTCATGATTTTAAACCATCAATTAAACCACTTGATAGTTATATTGATAGAAAGGCTTCAGTTCAATTTGTTGATAATGCTGAATTGCCGCCTTATACTATGGACCAATTGTTAAAATATTTAATTGTTACAGATGATGAAAAAGAAAATCTAAAGCAAATGCATAGCTCTATGGTTCAAAGCATACCGGCAACTTTACCTGAAAATATATATGAAAAGAATTCAAGAGGTATCGTTTATGTAGGTGGTAACAAATTTTCATGGCTTACTTTAATTTCAATTATGAATTTACGTCAAAATGGATGTGGATTACCGGTTGAGGTTTTAATTCCAAAATATGAAGAATATGAATTAAACATTTGTCGTGATATTTTGCCAAGATATAATGCAAAGTGTATATATTTACCTAGATTGGTTGGTGAAAAAATTTATGATGAATACAAGTTTAAGGGTTATCAATATAAAAGTTTGGCTCTTGTTTTATCCAGTTTTGAAAATGTTTTACTTTTAGATGCTGATAATACACCATTAAAAGATCCTGATGTTATTTTCCATTCAAATCCATTTGTTGATAATGGTATGATTTTATGGCCAGACTTTTGGAAGCGTACCACACATCCATACTTTTATGATATAATTGGTGCTGAAATAGATGCATCGAAACGTCGTGATACAGGATATCATGAATATGGGCAATATATTAAACCGGTATGCCCAGATGATGTTGTTTTGCTGCATCAATTAGAAGGAACATTGCCTGATCCATCAACTGAGTCGGGACAAGTTTTTGTCTCGAAGAAGAAACATTTTAGATCAACTATTTTATCACTTTACTACAATACTTTTGGACCTGATTATTTTTACCCGTTATTATCACAAGGTGCAGCTGGTGAAGGTGATAAAGAGACATTTATTGCTGCGGCACATGCTTTAGGTGAAAATTACTATACTGTTAAAAAGCATGTTCATGCATTGGGTAGATTTAGAAATGGTGACTTTTTTGGAAGTGCAATGGGTCAATTTGATCCAATTGGTGATTATTTATTTACCAAGAAGTTTGCTAGTGAGACAGAGTATGTTGAAGAAGTACCTGATTATTTATTTGTTCATGCTAATTTTCCAAAATTAGATCCATGGCAATTATATAAGGATGATGTTATATATGATGCAAAGAATGATGTTAGAAACCGTCTTTTTGGAGTTGGGTTTATTGAATCTGCAAAATATGATTTTGAATTACGTATGTGGGAAAACATGAAGATTCTTCTATGTGATGAAAAATTAGAGTTTATAAATTTTGCGAATCAAGGTGTTACAGTTGAAGAAGTTTGTTCAGAAGTTTTAAAACATATAGAATTTTTGAAGGAAACTGTTCAAGATTAGATGAATATAGTTATCTAGTTTTATAATTATTTTTTTTTTTTTTTTATTATAATTCCTTATATTTTATTTTCTTCAATTTTATTTAATCAATTTTCTCATTAACAAATTACTGTATTATTGAATATAAAAAAAAACATGAAAAAAGCGTTACATAAAATAGAATAGAAAGGTAATTTTAATTCTTGTTTGATAAGAAAGCAACACCTGGTAATTCCTTACCTTCTAATAATTCTAAGGAAGCACCACCACCAGTAGAGACATGAGATAATTTATCAGCAGCACCGAATTTCTTTGCAACAGTTGCGGTATCACCACCACCGATAATAACGGTGTTACCAGCAGCACAAGACTTGACACAAGCATCTAACATTGACTTTGTACCCTTTGAGAAATTTTCAAATTCAAAGACACCTGGAGGACCATTCCAGACAATTGTCTTAGCTTGAGCAATAGCATCAGCAAATTCTTTGTTTGTCTTTTCACCAACATCCAAACCCATCAAGTCGTCAGCGATACCAGATTCAGTAGTTGTATAACCAACAACAGCATCGGGTGCGAATTTATCAGCGGTAACAGTATCAACTGGTAAGAAAACTTTAACATTATTTTTCTTTGCTTTTTCCATCAATCTTGGAACAAGTTCAGCACCATCTTTATCGAATAAAGATTGACCGATATTAGTACCGTGAATGATTTTATTAAAAGTGAAGGCCATACCACCACCAATGATTAACATATCAACTTTGTCTAATAAGTTATCAATCAATTGAATTTTATCACTAACTTTAGCACCACCAAGGATTGCCAAGAAAGGTCTAACTGGATTTTCTAAAGCTTTTGAGAAATATTCTAATTCTTTAGCCATAAGGAAACCAGCAGCTCTTTGATCTAATTCAAAACCAACCATTGAAGAATGAGCCCTATGAGCAGTACCGAAGGCATCGTTAATATAAACATCAGCTAATGAAGTTAATTGTTGTCTGAATTTTTCAACATCTGCTTTATTAGCTTTGACCTTACCTTCAGCAGTTTTCTTTGAACCTTCTTCTTCAATGTGGAATCTTAAATTTTCCAAGAGGATAACTGAACCAGGTGCTGCACTTTCACATGCTTTTTCAACATCCGGTCCAACACAATCGTTGAGGAAAGTAACTTTTTCCTTTAAAAGTGATTCTAATTCAGCTGCAACTGGTTTTAAAGAATATTTGGAATTTACTTCACCATTTGGTCTACCTAAATGAGATGCAAGCACGACATATTTTGGCTTGTGTTCTAAAACATATTTAATAGTTGGTAATGCGGCAACAATTCTTTGGTTGTTGGTAATTTTATCACCATCAAGAGGCACGTTAAAATCGACTCTAATGAAAACTCTCTTGCCTGCAATTGAGAGATCTTTAACTGATAATTTATTTGCTAATGACATCGTATGCACAATTTATTTGATTTTTAATTTATTTTTCTTGTTTTGTTACTAAAAAAAAAGAACGGAATAAGGAAAAAGAAAAGAAAAACAAGTAACATTAAAAACAGCAATAATTGTAATAATATTGGATACCCAGTGGTCTTTATATATAGCAAAAACAGATAATTTGTGAAGCACCCCACCCGGAAAACGGAAGACAGCAAAGCAGCGGTCATCATTAGGGAAAAACAAAAAAAATAGCATTAGCTAAAAAAAAAAAAAAAACCTCCGGGTGGTCTGACTGTTTGCCGTGTTGGGTTGTGCTCTGTTGTGTTACGTAATATTACTAGGTAAAATAGGAAACTACACATGTTACATGTTTTTCACCTGTTTTTTTTTTTTTCTTGTAAATAAATATCTTCATCAACTATATATAAAGTGATAAACAAATAAATAAATAAATAGATTGCCGTAGCATTTGTTCAAAACGTCAAAAAATCATTATCGAATAGAATAAAGTTAAATTTATTAAATTAATGCATGCGTTTAATCTAATGAGGAAGCACCAGTAATAATATCAACCAATTCGTTAGTAATAACAGCTTGTCTAGTTCTGTTATATAGGATAGAGTATTTGTTAATCATATCACCTGCGTTCTTTGATGCATTATCCATGGCATTTCTTCTAGCTGAAATTTCAGAAGCGTAACCTTCAGCCATACCTGCAAAGACAGCATTTGTTAATGCAATCTTTGATAAAACACCAGTTGTATTGTTATCATCTTCAATATCGAAAACTGATAATTTAGCAGATGCATCAATTGCTGCTTCAGAATAAATTGAAGCTGCAGATGGTTCAAATGCAACTGATGAAGTAAATTTATTATATAAAACGACAATCTTATCATAATCACCTAATTTTGAAATTTCATCGACAATTAAAGAAGCTTCATTAAATGATGGAGTTTCTTTACCGACACCATTGAATGCCATAACAAGCTTATCAGCATTTGATCTTAAAACTTGAACTTTAGTTTTATCACCAATTGCGACAATATCAGCAGTTGGGAATTCAGCAATTGCAGATTTAACTTTTTTACCCATTTGAGAGTGAATTGAACCACATAAACCTTTATCTGATGTAATTGCAATAATTAAAGTCTTATCAGAACCTTCTGGAGATGCAGTTTCTGCAGTCTTGAAAAAATCAATATCTGATGCTTGATAAACTCTTGATGATGTCATTGCCTTTTGAGCTTTACCTAATCTAGTTGAAGCAACAATCTTCATGGTTTTAGTAATCTTTTCAATATTCTTAATGGATTTTAATCTCATTTCGATTTCTCTCAAAGTAGCATAGTTTCTGTTGTAATAAATTAATAAGGATGTTAGTAATCATATTCAAATCTAAAAGGAATAATAAAAGATTCAATATAGAGAAATTAAACTTGATATATAAACTTGGTAATAATATTGATTCTACTATTTGTCTGTTTTCTTCATAATTTCCATTTGACATCTTTCGTTATAAAAAAAAATATCTAATTCTAGTTCTAATTCTAATTCTAATTCTAAATTTATCAATATTTTATGGATGAAAATATAGCAAAGGACAATAAACAAAATGATATCTCAAATAATGGTTGAAATAGAATAAATTCCTACTACTGAAGTGAATCAACAAATCCAAATAATCTTTAAGATACATACCTTGCTTGTGCACCTGAAGCACGAGCGATTTGTTGAGCACCAAGTCTGTACATCTTTAAATATATTATTTGTATATAGAAGTGTGTCTGATCTAAGTAAATAACTCAAAGAAGTTCCAAAAAGAGATGTTTTGAACAACCAACCAAAACAACTTTCTATATCCCCCCTCTATACAACAATTAATTTTTTCGCCCACAGCAACAGGAAGAAGAAAATCAAAATTGGAGAAGCTCGAATTTTCAGTTCTGGTCGGCCAGATCCACGCGCTCATTGGCCAGTTTTTCTTTAGAAAGAAAACTTTTTTTTTTTTTTTTTTTTTTTTTTTTTTTTCCGAATTTCTTTAACTTTTTGAAAATGAAAAAATAAAAAGTGAAAAATCGTACCGACGCGTCGGTGGGCGCGTCGGTATTTAATTATTATAAATTTATTTTTATGTGTATTTATTTATGTAGTTATCTAATTACATAGTAATAGCATAGTTTTTTCATGTTTTATTTGAATTAGAATAGAATAGAATGAAATAGAATGAAATAGAATAAAATAAAACAAAACAAAAGATTATTCATCTTTCCATCCAAGACTTTCAAGTTCTTTACGAACAGCACCTTCAGTTTGAATTTTTATAACCTGTGTATCCTCTAAATGTTCGAAATTTGCTTGTTTAACTTTTAATGCTTCAATAGCTCTTAATTTTTTTAATAAATTACGAATTTTCTTTTCTTCAATTGAACAAACACCACCAATAACTAAATCATTTGTTTGTTCAGTTATTTGAGAAATATTATTATCATCATTATTATTATTATTATCATCAGTTTTCTTATTTGCTCTCTTTCTTCTATTCCTTTGAGCTGATTTACTTTCAGATCCTTCATTAACTTTTAAATTATTTTTTGGAGCATAACCTGGAATTGATGATGTATTCCTATTTAAATAACCATTCTCTCTTTGTTCTTGTAAATCAGCTAATGATCTACCAGTTGTTGTTGAATTATTATTTCTAGCATGTGGAGGTCTATAAGCACCAACTTTACCACCATTTAATGAACTTTTCTTAATTTGTTTTGATAAATAATCAATTGCACTTTTATCAGGTTCACAATCTAATTTATCTGATTTTGAGACTGTAATTGGTGGGAAATCAGATAATGGTTGAAATCTCCAATCAACTGAATTTAATTCATTAAATGATTTAAAATAAACTAATGAACCATTAAAATACCAAATTTTAACACTATTATCAACTCTTAATCTTGGACTTGTTGTTGCAGTTAAAATAAATCTACCATCAGGTGACCATTTACAAACTGATGTATTAGATGCTTGAAATGAAACAACTTTTGAGAATTTATTTTGACGATCTAAGATATCAACATCACCAGGTAAATTACCAAAACCAGCGACTAAAATATATTTTGCATGTGGAGAATATAAAATTGTATTTCTAGATGCTTTTGGTAATGAATGAATTGAATTACCTCGAGAATCGAAAAATGTTGTAATTGCTGGCATATAACCATAAATGACAGCAAATTCCCTTGAAGTTGGTGACCAAGTAATTTCATGAATTGGACCTTCATTTGGTAAATTAATTTTTTGATCGAATAAACCAGAAATATCTAAAAGGTATAATTGAGTTTCACCATAATAACTTTTATTTGTTGAATCAACATCAGTTGAGACCAATGCTAATAATGAAGTACCTAATGCATTCCATTTAAAAATACATGATTCACCTTTAAAGAATTGCTTTTGTGAGACTGTTGTTTTAATATTTGGTAATGAGAAAACTTTGATAAAAGCTGGATTACCCTTTTGACCTGGTATGAAAACTGCAATTGAAGGATTTTTACCAGGTGAAATTTGAAATCCTTCAATTTTACCAAATTCTTTCAAGTCTAATGTATAAATAGGTTTTGAAATTTCTATATTTAAACTAGTCAATTTAAAAAAGTTAATTGAATAACTATTTCTATAAAAGCAAATAATTGATTCATCAGCTGTAAATTGTGGTATCCAACCATTTTGAGTTTTGTTAAGGAATGAATGTAAAATTTTAAAATTTTTATTTAAAAAATCTATATGAATAACATTAACATTTTTTAAATATGTATTTGAATCGTTTGGATCTTTTGTCAATTTTGACCAGGTTGTAATATAATTACCACTTGGTGAGATATTGATTTCGAAAACATTTTCAATTTCAATTTTAACAATTAATTCACCAGTAATTGTATCAACTATGAAGATCGCATTTGGTAAAGTATACAGGAAACCTTTACCATTTAAAATATATTGTGCACAACGAGTATCTTTTTCAAAATCTGGTGAATTGAAATTGGGAAGATTTCTGAAAATTGGTTCTGCTTGTATAAGTTCGACAGTTTTTGGTTGACGACAGAAAAACTGTGGCACCTTAGCAGTATCTAATGATGATGACATTATTAATTAGTTGCAGTATAGTATATACAATAGTTTTATAAGAAAAAAAACAAACAAAAAAACAAAAAAAAACAAAAAAGAAAGCTGTCAATTACCTATGATCAAAAAGGTAACAAAACGCCAACATAGAGAAAATAAAGTAAAACAAAATAAAATGATCGATAAAAAAAAAAAAAAAAAAAAAAAAAAAAAAAAAAAAAAAAAAAAAAAAAAAAAAAAAGAAAAAAAAAGAAAAAATTGCTCGGCGTCGAAATTTCATTTTGGACGTTTGTCAAGGAATGGAAGAAGAAAAAGAAGAAAAAAAAAAAATTCATTTTTGGGTTTGTAAGCGATGAAAAATGTATGGTTGGTTGGTTCACAAGGGATTCGATCTACATTCTATTTCACAAATGTGATTTTTAAATAACAGTAGTATATATTAGATCATTAGATCAATAAATCAATAAATAAATAAATAAATCAATAAATCGGTAAATCAGTAAATACATATATAAATAGATTAATTTTTAAATACTACTAATTTACTCGTAGATCCAACCGTACATTTCAGCCTTGTAGTCGACTAATTCTTCCTTCTTGAACCATAAAGCAATTTCCTTTTCAGCAGATTCAACAGAGTCAGAACCGTGGATGATGTTTCTACCCATGTCTAAAGCGAAATCACCTCTGATGGTACCTGGAGCTGATTGTAATGGGTTGGTTGCACCTAATAAAACTCTACCTTGTTTGACAACATCCTTACCTTCCCAAACAGTTGCTAAGACTGGACCAGACATCATGTAAGAAAGTAATGATGGGAAGAATGGCTTAGATTGTAAATCGGAGTAATGTTCTCTTAATAATGATTCATTAGCAACGGTTAATTTAACACCAACTAATTTGAAACCTTTGTTTGAGAATCTTCTGAGGACTTCTGGGAAGATACCTCTTTGAACACCATCTGGCTTGACAGCAATAAAAGTTCTTTCAGTGTTAGACATTTTTTTATTTTACTTTTTAAGTGAATGACAAAAAAAAAAACCAAAAAAAGAAAAGAAAAGGAAAAGAATAAGAAACAAAGCAAGAAAAGGAACTATTCATTAAAATGGTTAATAAAATCAACAGTAACGAAAATAACACTTGTCAACGCAAAGAGAGAGAGAGAGGGGAAAACGTGAGAAGGCGAGAAATCGAGAAAGAGAGAAAGCGAGAAATTTAGTGAGGGAAAAAAGGGCTTTTTTGTGTTATTGTTTTTGTTGCTGTTGCTGTTACTGTTGCTGTTGCTGCTGTCGTTAATCATAAAAAACACCTATTAATCTTAAATTTATTCACGTGTTTTGATTGAGTAATGAAGACACCATCACCACAGAAGAATAACAATAACAACAAGAGGCATCCCTCGACTCCTCTTTCTCCACTTGTTAAAAGAGATAATATTCGTAGGAGGAAATTAAACGATACAAGTGTTCAACTAATTCAGAATATTGCAAATAATGCAAATAATATTGATAATAATAATAATAATAGCAATTTACAATCTTCAATTTCTTTAGAACGCCAAGTATGTTTACAACAATTTCAAATTAATCGTTTACAAAATGTTGTTAATTTCTTAGAGTTAGAAAGAAAAAATTGAACAAGAAAAAGAAAGAAAAAGAAAAAAAAAAGAAATTTTTTGAAGGCTCATCAATTTATTAATTAATTAATTTTGCCTTCCCACTTTTTCTTTCTTTATTATTATTGTTGTTGTTGTTGTTGTTGTTATTAGAATATTATTATTATTATAATAATAATAATAGTCATAACAATGTCAGAAATAGGTAATCAAGATTCTACAGCTGCAACATTCGGTGATGATATTGATGGAAGTAATATTAATGTTGAACATCAACATATTGAAAATCAAAACATTGAATTCTCATCCATTGAACAATCTTCAAAACTTTTAATATCAAATTTGAAAAATTCTTTACCATTGGATTATGATGTTGAGTTACAAAATGATCCAAATTTTGCAGATTTTATAAAATTTCACAATGTGATAAAAAATTTTAATACTTCAAATGATAAAATTGAAACCTTGCAATCAATTCCAAAATATGATTGGGAAATTATGTCTTTTGCTTTTGAATATATTTATAAATTATACACTGATGAAATTAATGATATTTTGCTAAAATTTGATAATTTAGATATTAAACGTTCTATTTGGCAAGAATCAGCATTTAGAATGGATGGTGAAAGGGCTTCAAAACGTTTTAAATTAATTGAATCTTGGATTTCAGATTCAGATGTTTATTTAAATACAATGCGTAAAGATTTATCCTCTTCTGTTCAAATTATTAAAAACACTTTGGATAGATTAAATACAACAAATTCAATTTCAAAATCTAAAGAGAGAGATGCTGATGTTAACTCTGATGTTAATTCTGATGCTGACACTTATTCTCCTACTCCCAATCAGCAGAATAACAAAGAAGAATTATAATTGCTAAACAACCCCCATATTTTATATTATATAGCTATATCTAGACACATAAAAACAACGCGCTTCTTGTTCTATCCGTACAAACAACATTACTATTCTATCTTTCTTTTTTTTTGCCTATATTTTAAATTTTGTAGTTGTACTTATCACCAAATACCAATAACAATCCATATGAATCGTACTGATAATTTAAATAGATTAGCTCAAAATAATGATAGTATAAAATACTCATCTTCTTTTCTCAATTTATATGCAATTTTAGATGATTCGCTGTTACATGATTATCTACATGGCATATTACATACATTGTTATTTATGCGTCTTTTGGGATTAATTGATTGTTCAAATATTAATAATAATTCATTTCTTGGTATTGTTTATCCAGTGATAAAAGTTAAGGATAAAGAATTAAATTTAATTGATGATTATGATTATAATGATGATTACGATTATGATTATTTATTAAATACTTCTCCGAGTGATTGGATCAATAAAAAGGTTGATAATTTAATTAAAAAATATGAAGAAAATATTCAAGTTAGAAAGACCAAATTGAATGAAAAAGATGGTAGTTTATCGGATGTTTATTCAAAAATTTTAATTATTATTAAATTTTATGGTAATGAACGAATAGAATCAAGTAATGATGATAAAAGATATAAGAATTGTTGGGAAACTTGGATTTTAGAATTTGATGTATTAAGTAATATTCTCTCAAGGCAAACACCTGTTTCTTGTCTGGATTCAAATTCTAATTACATTTTATTGTATAAATTCCTTGAAATGAAACCAAGGAATAGAATTGATTCGGTTAAAAATAATTTCAATTCCAATATGTTTGAAATCATTAGTTTGATTGATCATAATAAAGAACATATACCATCTATAAAAAAATCTCATTCGATTAATCCATTCAATTTAAAATTAAATTCTTTAATCTATTCTGATTTGTACGATAAAAATTTCAATTTAGCTAACTTTATCAATGATTTAGATTTGAATATATCTTTAATAACTGGAGATTCGAGACTCAGTCAGGAGAGTATCGAATATATAAACACAACGGAAAATGGCGAAGTTATTATAAGCAGTGACTCAAACTCAAACTCAAATTCAGTCTCAATTTTTAATGATGAATCAACTACACCTAGGGTTGGTGACGAATTGTGGAAAAATGGTTATAATTTCCTCAAAAAGATGTTGGAATAAATTTTATAGTTAAATAATTTATATAATTATCAACTGCATTTGAGTTTCAATGCGCCTGAAACAAGTATGCAGTCTCCATCCGCAATCAATGTTAACTTTTCTTCAGATACTCCAAATTCTTTCTTAACGTAGTCAACAACTTTGGTATCGTAAGATCCGGGTTGAAACCAGATGGCATGAACTTTATCTTGATTCCCTGCATTTTTCACTTCTTCGAAAAGTTTATAACTCACTGTTGGTGATGTCACAACACTAACACTAAGTTCTAAATCTTTACACCCGTTGTTGTTACTGTTTGTTATATATTCGTTCAATGTCTTGACCGCTTTTATATTGCATACCTTTTCTTCTTTCGGATTGATTGGAACAACTTCAAGGTTGTGATTAATATACCATTTTAAAATCTTATTTCCAAATTTAAAGGGTGATGTAGATGCCCCTAATACTGCATACTTTCTACCTTGTGAAAAAAAACAATTCATCTCTTTTCTTTGAAAAAAATGAAAGAGAAAAAAAAAATTATTTTGTTGTGTATACACATTAAGGATATGACTTAATTAAGCGGAGGATTTGAGGAAAAGAGAAAGAGAGAGAAAGAGAGGGAAAAATGTTGGTTTTCCTTTTTCATGTAAATTTTTAATTCCTATTTGACAACATACTACAACAGGGGTTCTCTCGGGCGTCTGTTGGGTGTCTCTTTAAGCCTTGTGTTGTCTTTGTACTATAGATTATACTTATATAGATGTCCAACCAGAAAAATGTGCCTATAGCACCGAACATGGGGAACCAGCGACATGTGTCTATAGTGCCAAACATGGTAAGGGAGAAACGACAATTGGCTTCAAATCCTCCTGAGACAAATATTGGCGTCAACGGTAGGAGTGATACACCCACCCTGAGCTCAAAACCAATTGCTGCCGATAAATCACGTCGGCCTAAGGCGTGTACAAACTGCAGAAAATCTAAAATTAAATGTATCAAAGACACTAATGACCAGACATGTAAAAGATGCAAAGCACAGGGACTACAGTGTGTTTATGAATACAAGGTTGCAAGTTATAAATATGCTGATAGAAATTCATTAATAGAGGAAACTCCTATCAACAGCCAAATCAATAACCAAGTTCATACCAAAGCCAAATCTGCAAAAAATTCAACGATTTTACCTCTCATAAATATAGGTAACAATCAACATGAGAACATTCCAATACCGCATGTTAACCATTTATTGCATCCTCTTCCCAAGATTGGCCAAGCAGCGACTGTATCTAATACAGATTCTATTCCACTTGGAGCTCAACAACATCAAATTCAAGCATCATCAGCATCATTATTATCAAAAGCAGGTACAGATTCTTTAAATGTTATAAATAATAATCAACTACAAAGTATTCCACGTTTGTTAAATCCTGTGAATGATAGTAGATCAAATACAATCTCTGCGCAAAATTATCGGGAAGATAATCAAGCATCAAAATCCATCATTATGACAAATGAATTGAACAAATGGGAAAAGTCTGTTGAAAATAGATTTGATGATTTAGGATCAACATTAGCTACGGTTTTATCATTATTACAGGAACAAAAATCTAAAAATGAGCAAGTTGATACAGTATCAAATCCTAATCAAAATAGAAGTATTGATACGACCAATTCACCGACTAATCATAAAAGACAAAAATTTGAAATACAAGAAAAAGAAGTACCGATGAAACCTTCATTATCAAGAGCTAGTTCAAATAGTAATTACTCTGTGACTTCTTTAGATGCACTGGAAGATTTTGATCTTTCTGATCCAGTTACAACATTGAACAAAATTCTAAGTAGAGAAGATGCAAGAGAATTGTTTAGCTTTTTCAACACCAATATATCTCCACAATTATTTGGATTTGATATTTCCAAATATTCTATTGATGATATATGGGATACATGTCCATTACTCATAGCAACAATTGGATGTATTTCTTCAATTCATCATCCATTTTTAAGTAATGTGTCTCCATATCTAGAAAAAATAATATACGAAATATCTAAAGACATTTTGTTCAATATTCCAAAAACAGAAAGTGAAGCATTTAATACAATTATGGCATTGTGCTTCTGTGGGTTTTGGTTTAAAAATAACCAAATGTTTACAGGTTTGGCAATACAACTCGCACGAACTATGAATTTAATTTCACCCCATAATATCAAGGGGAAAAAAGGCGCAAAATCTATCATACCAAGGAAAGATAGGCTTAAGCTTTGGTATTTACTGTATATATTAGATGGGCAACAAAGTTTGGTTTTTAATCGACAAAGCATGTTTGATTCACATGATGAAACATTTAAAAATGGTAAGCAACTATTAATTGCAGCTGAAAATGATAGTTTAGATGATGATGATGATGATGATGATAGTGTTGATATGCAAAAAGTTGATTCTGTTTCTTTTAATACAAGCTATGCAGATATCAGGCTTATTTCTCAGGTTGAATATCATCAAGCTGTTAATGCAGTATTTGAAGGAGGGGCATGGGATTTATTAACTCCATCTTCGTTTGGTATTCCATTCAAGACAAATTTAGAGTTGGATAAATGGATGGTTCAATGGACAGTTTTGTTGAGCCCATTTAATAATCATCCCATTTGGTCTTCAAAATCTACATTAATATATTATAATTTTGCCAAAATGCATATAAATTCGTCAGCAGTAAGGAAGTTTCATGTTAAGGGTTTCGACTTGCCAAAATTTGATGAACTTGAAGATGATTTTTATCATGCTAGTTCCAGTAGTGACATTAGTGAGAAATATATAGAAGAGTTACATACGCATGATGTTAATCATTATGATAATGAAGATGACGATACTGATGATACCGATGATATAGATGATTCTCTAGATATGGCCAAAGAATTGTCCCCTATTCAAAGTCGGAAAGTGTCAGCAGAGTTGGCATTATCAGCAGCTGAGACAGTTTTAAATATAGTTCTTGGTGATGCCGATATCCTAAGTGTGCTGAAGTATGTGCCGATTCATATTCATATTATGCTCTATTATTCGGCATTATTGATTCTAAAACCCCATGCATGTTTAGATGGTAATGGAAATTTTTTCGATAAATATGAAAATGATGAAGAAAGATTTGAGGCATCGTTGAATGCTATGAAGTTGGTCAAAAGATTAAGACATTCAATTATTGTTAACTCTCCTACAGACAAGGAATTTTCAAGAAAAATTGTTGACAGTTTAACCGGTATATTACATGATAAAGTAGTTCAAATTAAAGCTGAGCTTGGAAGAAGTGTAACCGATATGAATGTACGTGAAATATGTCTCCAAGAACTCGAGAAAGTTGTCCTGGATAATGATGCACAAGAACTGTACCACCATCATCGGAGAAAACAGAAGAATTTGAAAATAAGTGCATGGCCGGGGATTGACGCGGGGCATCCTTCCAAATCTCGGAGTGGGTGATGATTCAGAGGAGAAAGGGGTATATGAGAAATGATAAAGTGGGAGAAGTATATAGACATTTGGGATTAAGTATATAAAAGGAAAAAAAAGTGATGGATTTTGCTATTTCTGACGTAGATTGGAACGATTTGGGAAAGTCAGTGACAAGAGTATGCAAATCAACTGTAATAAAACATTTTTTACTTTATTTTCTATTTATACTAATATTGATGTAGGCACCACAATTAATCAAACAACGAATTTGTAATGAATTCAATATTGGTATTGCAGAAGATATCTATGAAGATATTGATGGCCTGACTACTGCACAGATCGCCCATGTAAAGAATACCATTAGAGAATATGAAAAGTTACAGGATGCTATAAGAAGGCATGAATCTTCTATCAATTCATTTTTGAGTCATTTATATATGAGTTTAGCTAGGATTCAGGAAATTTGTGAATGCCGTTATGGTGATAATATTTGCTTGATAGTTAAAGGAATGCAAGATGTTATCAAGGAAAGAAGTAACAATTTTAGTAATAGGATTAACCGTGTCCTAACCAAACTTTTAGAGTATACAAAAAATATTAAAAAGGTGATCAAGGAGAGAAGGAACTTTGAGTTAGACCTGTGTAAACTTAAACAAGAATCAAATAAGTTAAAATCAAAGGAGAGATTACAGGATAAAGAATTCAGGAAAACATTTGAAAACGAACGAAAGATGTGTGAAATCCGTGCCAAATATGATAGCATAAACAATATTCTAAAAGCCGAATTGCCTGTTTATTTAATCTATAGTAACAAAATTGCAGAAAAACTCTCGACACTGATTTTTTACTATGTTCATGACATGTATAAGTCGATCTACGATTCATTTGTCGTTGCAAAAGATTATTTTCCCAACATTAGTCTGGATAATATATACTTTGAAAATATCACTTGTGAAATAAAAGAGATTCATAAAACCATACAAGAAAAAATTGAATCTTTGAAGTTATTCAACACTATTATCAGTGTATACAATTATGTGCCTGTCACAATCGATGGCAATGGATACAAAGTTGGGAAAGTGTTGTATGATTTCCACGCAGAAGGCCCAGGTGAATTAACCATTAGCAAAGGAGACTCGATCCAAGTCTTAGAAGAAAACCCATCAGGTTGGTGGAAAGGTAAACTGATCAATAACGGTCTGATTGGATATTTCCCATACAACTACTTAGCATACGAAAAGTAAATCTGACTAAGGTTATATAATTGAACAAATTGTTAAAGCTCGCCGCCGCCCTGGAGATTGACGAAACGCCATTTTTTTCTCTTTGGTTTCTTTGTTCCTTTTCTTTTCTTCTCTTTTCTTTTCTTTTCTTTTCTTTCTTTATTTATTTGTTATTCAATACTTAGGCGAGTAAAAGTGTCGGATATTTTTTGTTTATATTGAAAAGTCCAGACTGGATAACTAGAACATTATGTTTCGTATTGGTATATACTCTGTCAAAGCTTACACCTCCGCAGGTTCCGTTGGTTACCCAAGGACTCTTAGTTGTGTCAAATCTACTACTCTGTTGGCCAACTCTTTGAAAGCTTACAATGTCAACAAATCTATTTCAAACGTGAGAGCATTCTCTAACATGCGTAATATATTAAAAAATTCACTACCAAGTACAGTCAAATCTGTAAGTAAGGATGCGATTGTTACGACTAAATTCACAAAGAAGGCAATACAACCATTTGTTCAAAAAAGATTGGCTACTTTTAACCAACTCGGTAGAAATACATATGGTAGGACACAGCCAAATTACAACAATGTTCAAAATAACATTATTAAGCCGTTTGTTTTTGTTACGTTGTTTACAATTGGTGCTTATTTCCTCATGCCATATATATTTGATTACACACCAATGTCATTTTTCAAAAAAAATCCACAATATTTGATCTGGACAATTATGGGATTAAATGCAATTGTTTTTGGTCTTTGGCAAGTTCGTTATTCAAATGCAATCCTTTATAAAACACTTGAAAACTATTTCATTATGGATAGATCAGCATTAACACGCACTTCTAATTGGTCATTAATATTTTCAACTTTTTCACATCAAGAAGGATTTCATCTATTGGTTAATATGGGTTGTCTGTATTCATTCTCTGGCACAATGATTTCAATGTTAGGACTTTCAGGTTTTACAAGTTTATATTTAATATCTGGTGCATGGGCATCATTTTTTTCACTTGCATATTCTCAGATTTTCCGTTATTTTGGACGTTCGTTAGGTGCATCAGGATCAATTGCTGGTGTCTTCACTACATTTGCAACAATGTTCCCAACTGCTGGAATTGCATTCTTTTTTATACCTATTCCAGGTGGTGCAAGTGTTGCAGCTGGTTTGTTTGCTGCATATAATGTTGCCGGGTGTCTGTTAAAATGGGGTAGTTTTGACTACGCAGCCCATTTGGGTGGTATGTGGGTAGGTTTCCTCTGGGGATTATTTCTCAAATGGAAAGTAGAGCGTGAAGAGGAAGAAAGGCGTGC
>JAJMES010000219.1:0-125813 GCA_030574275.1 Pichia sporocuriosa
AATTTTAATCGTATTTGGGTCTTCCATGTTTCAGTTTATTGGATGTATTGTGCTTATGTTTCTCCAACTTTATACACTCATAATTATGTTCAAGTTTTAAATAATCAACCAACTCCTTCTTCAAGATGGGCTGCTGCATCTATTGGTGGTGCAGTTGCATCTGGTATTAATATATTAGCTACTTTATTTGAATGGTCTTTTGTTCCAAGAGCTTGGGCTGGTGCTCAACATTTAACTAGAAGGTTAATGTTTTTATGCATTTTATTTGGATGTAATATTGCACCTGCAATTTTTGTTTATGCTTATGCTGGTTTAACTTATAAATCTACTGCTGCATATGCCGTTTCTGTTGTTATGTTTTTCTTTGCCGTTGGTACTGTTTGTTATTTGACTATTATGCCATTAGGTGGATTATTTACATCTTATATGGAGGATTCATCTAGAAGATATGTTGCTCAACATACTTTTACTGCATCATTTTATCAATTAGAAGGTCTTGATAGATATTTATCTTATCTGGTTTGGATTACAGTTTTTGCTGCTAAATTTTCAGAATCTTACTACTTTTTAATTCTTTCATTGAGTGATCCAATTAGAAATTTATCAACAATGGATATGAGATGTCATGGTGAACAATGGTGGGGTGATAAACTTTGTAAACAACAAGCAAGAATCACTTTAGGTCTGATGTATGCAACCGATATGATTTTGTTCTTTTTGGATACCTACATGTGGTATATTTTAGTTAATACTGTCTTTTCAGTTGGTAGATCTTTCTACTTAGGTATCTCTATTTTAACACCATGGAGAAATATTTTCTCAAGACTTCCAAAGAGAATTTATTCTAAGGTTTTAGCAACTAGTGATATGGAAATTAAATATAAACCAAAGGTTTTGATCTCACAAGTTTGGAATGCAATTGTTATTTCTATGTATAGAGAACATTTATTAGCAATTGATCATGTTCAAAAATTGTTATATCATCAAGTTCCATCTGAAGTTGAAGGTAAACGTACTTTAAGAGCTCCAACCTTCTTTGTTTCTCAAGATGATAATAATTTCTCAACTGAATTTTTTCCTAAAGATTCTGAAGCTGAAAGACGTATCTCTTTCTTTGCTCAATCATTAGCAACTCCAATTCCTGAACCATTACCTGTTGATAATATGCCAACTTTCACCGTTTTTACCCCACATTATTCTGAAAAGATTTTACTTTCATTAAAAGAAATTATTAGAGAAGATGATCAATTTTCTAGAGTTACCTTATTAGAATATTTGAAACAATTACACCCTGTTGAATGGGATTGTTTTGTTAAGGATACTAAGATTTTAGCTGAAGAAACTGTTGCATTTGAAAATGAAAAGGATGATGAAATTAAACAAGAAATTGATGATTTACCATTCTACTGTATTGGTTTCAAGTCTGCTGCACCTGAATATACTTTAAGAACTAGAATTTGGGCTTCCCTTAGATCTCAAACATTATATAGAACTATTTCTGGTTTTATGAATTATGCAAGAGCTATTAAATTATTATACCGTGTTGAAAATCCTGAAATTGTTCAAATGTTTGGTGGTAATGCTGAAGGTTTAGAAAGAGAACTGGAAAGAATGGCTAGAAGAAAATTCAAATTCGTTGTCTCTATGCAAAGATTGGCTAAATTTAAAAAGGAAGAATTGGAAAATGCAGAATTCTTATTACGTGCATACCCAGATCTTCAAATTGCTTACTTAGATGAAGAACCTCCATTAGAAGAAGGTGGTGAACCAAGAATTTATTCCGCTTTAATTGATGGACATTGTGAAATTATGAAAAATGAAAGAAGAAGACCTAAATTTAGAGTTCAAATTTCTGGTAATCCAATTTTAGGTGATGGTAAATCTGATAATCAAAATCATGCAATTATATTTACAAGAGGTGAATATTTACAATTAATTGATGCAAATCAAGATAATTATTTGGAAGAATGTTTAAAGATTAGATCTGTTTTGGCTGAATTTGAAGAATTAAATGTTGATCACGTCAATCCTTATGCAATTACATTAGCAAAAGGATCTAGTAAAGCTGTTCATCCTGTTGCTATTGTTGGTGCAAGAGAATATATTTTCTCTGAAAATGCGGGTGTTTTAGGTGATATTGCTGCTGGTAAAGAACAAACTTTTGGTACTTTGTTTGCAAGAACTTTAGCTCAAATTGGTGGTAAATTGCATTATGGTCATCCTGATTTCTTAAATTCGATTTATATGTTAACAAGAGGTGGTGTTTCAAAGGCACAAAAAGGTTTACATTTGAATGAAGATATTTATGCTGGTATGACTGCTTTATTAAGAGGTGGTAGAATTAAACATTGTGAATATTATCAATGTGGTAAAGGTAGAGATTTAGGTTTTGGTTCAATTTTGAATTTCACAACTAAGATTGGTGCTGGTATGGGTGAACAAATGTTATCAAGAGAATATTATTACTTAGGTACACAATTGCCATTGGATAGATTCTTTTCTTTCTATTATGCTCATTTAGGTTTCCATATCAATAATTTATTTATTTCAACATCTTTACAAATGTTTTTGTTGACTTTAGTCAATATTAACTCATTGGCTCATGAATCTATCATTTGTATTTATAACAAGAATAAACCAATTACAGATATTTTATATCCATTAGGTTGTTACAATTTGACTCCTACAATTGATTGGATTAGACGTTATACATTATCTATTTTCATTGTTTTCTTTATTTCTTTTGTTCCATTACTGGTTCAAGAATTAATTGAAAGAGGTATTTGGAAGATGTGTTACAGATTTGCAAGACATCTTGGTTCATTATCACCATTATTTGAAGTTTTCGTTGCACAAGTTTATTCAACTTCTCTGGTTAATGATGTTTCTATTGGTGGTGCAAGATATATTGCAACTGGTAGAGGTTTTGCTACTTCAAGAATTCCATTCTCTGTTTTATATTCTAGATTTGCTGAAGGTACCATTTATGTTGGTGCAAGATGTGTTATTATGTTATTATTTGGTACAATTGCACATTGGCAACCTGCATTATTATGGTTTTGGACCATTATTGTTGCATTAATGTTTTCACCATTCATCTTTAACCCACATCAATTTTCTTGGGAAGATTATTTTATTGATTACAGAGATTATATTAGATGGCTGTCAAGAGGTAATACTAAATGGCATAGAAATTCATGGATTGGTTATATTAGATTAGCAAGATCAAGAGTCACTGGTTTCAAGAAGAAGACAATTGGTGATGATTC
Source organism: Pichia sporocuriosa (assembly GCA_030574275.1). NCBI lineage: Eukaryota > Fungi > Ascomycota > Pichiomycetes > Pichiales > Pichiaceae > Pichia > Pichia sporocuriosa. The sequence goes on from JAJMES010000219.1 coordinate 3,270, forward strand.
TGAAAAAGCAGCTGGTGATGCACCAAGAGCTCATAGATCTACAATTCTTGTCTCAGATACTATTCCATGTGCAATTTATACCGCTGGTTTATTTGTTGCATATACTTTCATTAATGCACAAACTGGTGTTCGTGATCCAAAAGTTGTTAATTCAACATTGAGATTAATCATTTGTGCTTTAGCACCAATTGTTATTAATATTGGTATTTTGTTTGGTTGTTTAGGTTTTTCATGTTGTTCAGGTCCATTATTTGGTTTATGTTGTAAGAAAACAGGTGCTGCAATGGCGGGTATTGCCCATGGTATTGCAGTTGTTATTCATATAGCATTCTATGTTGTTATGTGGGTTTGTGAAGGTTTCCATTTTGCAAGAATGTTAATTGGATTAATCACAATGATTTACTGTCAAAGATTGATTTTTAAATGTATCACATTATTCTTATTAACAAGAGAATTTAAGAATGACCATTCAAATGTTGCATTCTGGACCGGTAAATGGTATGGATCAGGATTAGGTATTGCAGCATGGACTCAACCAACAAGAGAATTCTGTGCTAAGATTATTGAATTATCACATTTTTCAGGTGATTTTGTTTTAGGACATGTTCTTTTATTCTGTCAATTCCCATTTGTTTGTATTCCATATGTTGATAGATGGCATTCAATGATGTTATTCTGGTTAAAACCAAATAGACAGATTAGACCACCAATTTATTCATTAAAACAAGCTAGATTAAGAAAGAGAATGATTAAAAAGTATTCAGTTTTGTATTACACAATTATGGTTACTTTTATTGCCTTGATTGCAGCACCTGCAGTTGTTGGATCACTTAAGACTGTTGATATTCATGCAACTCAACAATTCCCAGAATTTGCAACTGGTTTATTCCAACCAAGACATCAAGACAATAACGATACTGGTTACGGATCAGGATCTTACCACCCACACTGGACTACAACTTCATCATTAGTCACATTCTCTACTAAGAAATAATTAATCTAATTTTTTGAAGGAGTTTCTCTTTCTTAACAAAATTAAGATTAATTTGTTTATATTTTCATATTGTATAATCCTATTATTTTTTTTTTCCCCCCTTTTCACATATTCGAATTTTCTATTATTGTCAATGAATAATAATAATATTATAAAAACTGGTAGTAGTAAAAGTTTACACGTCCATTACTTAAGTTAGAACTTCAATTCAAGTATTAATTCAATTGTTATTAATATTGCTATTATTATTATTATCCAAATAAGTACAATTATTTTATGATTTTTTTTTTTTTCCCCTTTATATTGCATACATATACACATCAAAGATTTACATTTTCAATGATAATCTTAGTTTCTTTTATAGTATTTTATTATTCGTATTTTAAAAAAAAAAAAAAAAAAAATTAAAATAAAATGGTCGATTAATTTAAGTTAAGTAAAGTTATAGAATTATTATAAAGATTTTTTTTTATCAATTGATAAAATTAAAAAAAAAAACCAAGAATGCTCTCAATGATGGAATAATCTAATTGGGTTTTCAACGTAAACGAGATCATGAGCATCAGCGGCGTCAAAGACAGCTCTATCCATAACAGAACCAGAAGCAGCAGCAATATATTTAACACCAGATCTGACAGCTCTGTAGACATTATCAGGGAATGGGAAGAAAGCATCAGAAGATAAAGCAACTTCGGATAATTTATCTAACCATTCTCTTCTTTCTTGTAAAGTTAAAGGAGTTGGGATTTCTTCGAATTTTGATTCATATTCAGATTTTTCAGGTTCACTTGTTGGGATTTGATTTGAAACGTATAAATCAATTGCATTTGATTTTTCAGGTCTCTTGACACCTTTTGCCCATTTAAAACCTAAAACACGTGGATGTTGTCTTAACCACCAATTATCAGCTTTATCACCAGCTAATCTTGTACAATGAATTCTTGATTGTTGACCAGCACCTAAACCTATAACCATACCATTCTTTGCATAACACACAGAATTTGATTGAGTATATTTAAGTGCAATTGTTGCAACTGTTAAATCAATTGCAGCTTGTTCAGTTAGTTTAGTATTTTTTGAAACGAATTCATTAAAAGTTGAAGAATTAAAGATAGCATCATTTCTCTTTTGTTCAAGTGTTATACCATAAACTTGTCTCTTTTCAATTGAAGTTGGATTATAATTTGGATCAATTTGTAAAACGCAATATTTACCCTTCTTTTTAGCCTTTAATAAAGCAAGAGCTTCAGGTTCATAACCTGGTGCGATAACACCATCAGATACTTCTTTTGAAATGATTTGAGCAGTTGGTAAATCAACTATATTAGAAAGGGCGATAAAATCACCGAATGATGACATTCTATCAGCACCTCTTGCTCTTGCATAAGCATTTGCTAAAGGAGATAAATTTTCAATTGTATCAACCATATAAATTTTCTTTTCAATATCAGATAATGGTAAACCAACAGCTGCACCAGCTGGTGAGACGTGTTTAAATGAAGCAGCAGCTGGTAAATTTAAAGAAGCAGATAATTCTTTAACTAAAGGCCAAGAATTTAAAGCATCTAATAAATTGATATAACCTGGAGAACCTGATAAAACTTTAAATGGTAATTCACCTTCAGTAACAAAAGCTTGAGCTGGTTTTTGATGAGGATTTGCACCATATCTTAAAGGTAATTGAGCTTTATTTTCTGAATATTGTTTTCTAAAGAAATCAGAGATTGCAGTATCATAATCAGCAGTATGTTCAAAAGCTTTTAAAGCTAAAGTTTGTCTTAAAGTTGAAGTAATTTCACCATTACCGTTTTTATTTAATTCTTCTAAAAAGACTGCATAATCTTTTGGATCTGATAAAATTGTAACTCTTAAATGATTCTTTGCAGCAGCTCTTAATAAAGTAACACCACCAATATCAATTTCTTCAACAGCTTCAGGAATTGTAACATTGATTTTAGCAACAGTTTCCTTGAATGGGTATAAGTTACAAACGACAAAATCAACTTTTTCAATCTTTTGATCAACAAGATCTTTTTCATCAGATTCGATGTTTCTAGCTAAGATACCACCATGAACTGCAGGGTGTAAAGTTTTGACTCTACCACCTAACATTTCTGGTGCATGAGTAATTGTTTCGACATCAGCAACTGGGAAACCAGATTCTCTCAATAATTTAGCTGTACCACCTGAGGCTAAAAGTCTAACTTTTGAAGCAACTAAACCTTTTGCTAAATCCAAAAGGCCAGTTTTGTCATAAACGGATAAAATTGCAGTCTTGTTATACTCGGACATTGTTCTTTTCTTTTCTTTTATTAATAATTAAAAGAATTTAAGTAATTAAATGAAAAGAATAAGAAGTAAAGGTAAAAAAAAAATAAAAAAGAGGAAAAATTGTGTAAATAAAATGGGAATATGGAAAGTTAAATACAAGACAAGACAATACAATACAATACAATACAATGTAATATCTAAAAAATCAGTCAGTAAATTAGAAAAAAAAAAAAAAAAGAAAGAAAAAAAATTGGAGAGCGGGAAGAAGTCAATTGAAGATTTGAAATTGAAATTTTGCATGTTTTTTTTTTTTTTTTTTTTTTTTTTTTTCATTTTTTATTGTTTGATGTGTTTATGTATTATCCTGTTTTTTTTTTTATATTCTCATATTCTCATAATTTATTATTACTATTGCTATTACTATTACTATTATTTGGATTGTTGTGAAAGTATCTAATTTTAGTAATGACAATGATAGATTAGATTAGGTTAAATTATATTAGATTTTTCAAATTGATCTATTAATATTGAAGATTATACAAAAATCCAACAATTATACAAAAAAAAAAAGAGAAAAAAATTAATTTAAAAAAAAAAAGGCAAAAAAACTAAGAAATTAAAAAAAAAAAGGATGGGGTTTTTGAAGAAGAAGAAAAAAGTTGATAAATAAGATTTAAAAACTTCAAACTTATTTTCTGTATCTCCATAATGAAAGAGTGTTGTGTTTCTTCCAGTTGTGTCTTCTACCGTTAGAGGTCTTGTTGTATAAGTGACCCTTGTTGATACCTCTAGATTGTTTACCAGCAGAAGTCAAACCTCTTGCTTCTCTGTGTTTGTGAACTGGGTTTGCAATCCAGTTGTAAGTTGGATCGTTTCTGATTGCAGAGTGGGATGGATCAACTAAGATAACTTCGTAATATTTGTAGGTTGAATCTTCATTAATCCAGTAAGAGTTTAAGACTCTCAAGTTAGCAGCTCTTCTACCAACTCTTTCTTCAGCAGTAACTCTCAAAGATTTTTGGTATTTTAAGTGGTTAACACCTTGGTTAGTTGGCTTACCGTAAGTAGCACCCTTTGGAACTGGTCTCTTTCTGTTACCTCTTCTAACTCTAACTCTGTAGATGACGAAACCTTGCTTAGCCTTGTAACCTAACTTTCTAGCCTTTTCTGGTCTAGATGGTCTGGAAGCTCTGTGGATGACGTTCTTTTGTCTGTATTCCCAACATCTGACTCTTAATAAGAATCTCATGACATCAGATTGCTTCTTTCTTTGAAGCTCTTCCATATACTTGTAAGCACCCATTTTTAAATATGTGTTGTTGTTGTTTTAGTTGTTATAAACAAATAAATAATACAATTCAAATCAAAACTAACAAAAATAAAGAAAAAAAAAAAGATGTAAAGTGAAAAGAACAAAAAAAAAAATTCTTTCGACATTTTCTCCAAACTGAAAAAAAAAAAAAAAAAAAAAGGGAAAAATTCGCGCGCGCTGAAACAATAAAAAAGAAGAAAAAAAAAATTAATCAAAAAAAAAGGGTTTTTTGTATTTTTTTTTGTTTGAAACCCTGCTGTGTGGCACGTGCGCAGTTTGTTTTGCCAAACGCGTCGTGTTTCGTCGATCGGCGTGTGTGTGTGTGTGTGTGTGTCAAGAATTGAAAATAGTATGATAATTGAAAAAGGATGAAGAAAAAAAAAAAACACACCATTTATTTGTTGAATTTTATTGTATCATTCTATTGTTACAATTATACAATAGGAAGTTTATTTATACTTTCTGTTCTCCACTATATTTAAAAAGTATTTTACTTTTAACCTTTACTTCTTTTTTTGCTTTTTTGCTTTTTTACTTCTTTCTTTTTCCATCATTACAATTCTACAAACACAATGACATTGATGTATGTATATGAATTCTATCATAAAATAAAATACAATCTAATATAATATTCACCATCTCAAGATACTAACTCTTATGGTTACTGATAATCAAAACGGGAAAACAAAAAGCAAAAAAAGCAAAAGACAAAACTAGAAAATTTCCAAGCTCTGAACAAAATCAATCAATCAATCAATCAATACATTTAGATCATCCAAGTCACGTGAACATCTTCCTTATCTTATCTTTTTTTTTTTTTTTCTTTTCTTTTCTTATCTTGTCTTATCGTATCACATGTGATTTATTGGCTATTTTTTTTTTATTTACCTTTCCCTTATATATTCTTCCTTTTTGTTGTTGTTTCTATTATCTTTATTATTTTTATTTGTATGGATCTGTATTGTATTTTATTTTGATTCTTTTGTTTCTTTGCCTTTTTCGTTCTTTTTTTTTTTGTTTGTTTGTCTGTTTGTTTTTAGTTTGACATTTTCTATCTGTACTTTTTCCTCCTTTCTTAAAGTGAAACGATTAAACTTAAAACTCAAAAATTAAAACATAGTGAAAAATACAAAAAGTCACATTCAAAAAACACAGAAAAAGAATCATTATCTCCGGCTTCAAGTTTAAAATCTCTAAGATCTTCTGCTTCAAGCTTATATTCAACTTCTACAAACTCAAAATCACGTAGAATTTCATTAAGTTCAAAATCTTCATTCTCTTCAATTTTAGGATCAGTCAAACGAAAAAAATTATTAAAAAATACAACTGATTATCCTCAGACTGATTTTTTGAATTCTATTCCTTTAGAAAAAAATACTGAAACTATTAAAACCATATTGAGTTCTGAAACTACAGATACCTTGATAGATAAATCAGATTATAATTTAAAAACTCCTGTTCTTTTAGACATACCAACATTTACTGTACAATCTCCAATTTTTGAAACAATGTCTACTAATTCAAATAACTTACAAGAAGGGATTACAATAGACCCAATTCCAAAAGAAGTTCCAATCCCTTCATTACCAGAGGAAATCCCAACTTCAAAAATAACAAAACCTGAATCTAAACCTAATCCTGAATCTAAGCCTAAGGATATCAAGAAATTTTCTAATTTGATTCAAAAAATCAAAAACTTTTTCTTATCCTTTTATTCTTGCACACTCAAAAATGGTTCAAATTCACTCCTATCTTTATACAATTCTACATTATCAACTATTTCATTATCAATTTCAAAATTTATTGATTTCTCAAAATATTATTACCTCAAATCACTATCAAAAATTAAAGAAAATCCTTTACTTACTTATGACGCATTATATCTATTTACTTGTGGTGCATTGGTATCTGGTATTCAACTTTATAATAAACAATTATTAATGGCAAAAATTAATTCCAATAATACACTCCCAATAGCTGCAGCTTCCTTTGGTATTTGCTTCTCTATAATGGGTGTTGGTAATTATATATATTTGAAAAAATTACAAAAACCTAAAAAATAGTGGTGATTTTGTTTTCTTTTTTTTTTTTTATTATTATTATTTCTTATTTATTTCTTCATACTGGTGGCTTTTATCTATTTAATTCTGTTTATTTCATTTTATGTTTTTTTTCTTTCTTTCCTTTTCTTTTTTCCTTTATTTTATTCTCACTTCTTTATCACTTTCGGATTTTTTTTGGAGTCATTTATATTATTTTATCTTATCTTATTACAATATATAGTAAAGCGTATTTATAATAATCCATAATATTTTCTTTATATCAAAATCTACTCATATTCTCTTCTTCAAGCCCCTTTTGTCTTTCTCTGAGAATCTCATCAATGTTAACATCATTATTATCGTTCCCCCATCCTGTATTATCCTTATTCTTGTTCTTGTTCTTACTACGGAAAAAATTCCTATAATTACGATTCAGTAATTCATCATCACCATCATCTTTAAAATCGTCTCTGTCTTTCCTTATCTTTACAATCTTACCACTAGGTAACATCTCTTCAACATATTCATCATTAGAACGTACAGTTACAAGTGATGGTGTATCAGGTGGTAATTCATTAGGATTAACCATTGTACCTTTCCGTTTACGCATTTGAGTAAATTCACTCGTATTTATTGATCCCTTCTTCATAAATGATCTAAAATTGTAAATATTTTTCCGTAATTTAGTCTCAATATCATCATTGGCATTGTTTGAATTGAATTTTTCATCTTGAATTTGTGAGTCATGTAACCAAGTCCATCCTTGTCTCAATTCATAAAATGAATTCATTTCAAGTTTTTTCTCAATAACAGCATCTTTTTCAAGTTTTTGAAAAACTTCACTATCACTTGTTTTGAAACATATTGAAACAAAATAAAATATAAAATCAATCCATATACCTAATACTGTTAATATTAATACTGTTGCCCAAAATGTAGCATCTCTACCAAATTCTTCAAATAATCCATGCTGAACATAAAATATCGTATTTATCTTCTTCTTGTATAATCCAACTAACAGCATACACCATACAACCCAACCTAAAACTGATATTATCCATGAAATAATTGAAAGTTTACTAATTGTATGCATCTCAATTATGTTACATTTAGTATTGATCATTATAATTAAAACTGAAAACAGTATAGTACCTAATGGATATGTTGTATTGTCAATCAATGCAGAAAATCCGTAAATATTCCATAATATAAAACATAACGCTGTTGATTGTGTACCTGCTAATATAACCCATCTAATAAAAATTTTTAAATTAAATGTCTCATTCTTTATACCTTTAACATATAACTCTGGAACTGCAATTAAAGTCGATGGTTTTAAATCTTTATCAAACATACCAATACACAAAACTGGTAATGATGTAAATAATGTATTAAACATTGATAATGACCATGATTCATATAATGATGATCCTGTAAATAATGTATACCTTTGATAAAGCAATTGAGTTAAATAAAACAATAATTCTTTGTAAAATGTACAAAGAACAAACTTACATGTACGAATATAGTTGTATCTTCCATGAACCAATAGAAGTTTTAATAAAAATCTAAATTGTGCAATTGAATAATCTGATGTTCTCGCTGCTTGTAAACCTTCTTTACCGGTAATACCAACTCCAACATCAGCACTTTGAATCATCGCAATATCATTTGCTCCATCACCAATTGCCAATGTAACTTTACTTTTATCCAGATCCCGAACTTTACTAACCATCGTCGCCTTTTGTGATGGTGATGCACGACAACAAATAACTGAATCTGATTTAACACACAATGAAATAAATAATGACATAACACTATTATCACTTTCAATATCAGAAAGTGTTGATCCATCAACAACAACAACACAGTGTGCAATGTTTCCTTCATTAACTTCAATTTCTGAAGCTGTCATAATTGATGTCAATTTATCCAAATCATTTTCAGAACCTTCATTAGATAGAACAATAACAGTAGAATAATCTTTAATCAATTTGCATGAATATCCAATATTAATTGCAGTCTCCCTTTTATCACCCGTTAACATCCACATTTTAATACCTGCACGTCTTAATTTTTCAATTGCTTCAGGAACTCCATTCTGCAATTTATCTTCAATTGCCGTACATCCTAATAATGTTAACTTATTTTCAAGCTCCTCACCTATACTTTCAATCTTACTAGATCTATCAATTAACGAGGTTTTTGCCTCCGCATATCTTTTACTCCAATTTTTGTACTCATCAATTTCTAAATCCTTGTATGAATATAATAATGTTCTTAATCCTTCTGAAGAAAAATCGTCAATATGTTGCAATGTCATGTCAATAATAAAATTGTCGTCAGTAATCAAATTTGTTGGAGGAATATATTGATCTTTAGCCAAATTATATTTTTTCCTATTAATAATGTCAATAGATTTTTTTGATTCTTTATAAATATCTGCTGTCTCATCTGAATCTAATACCGAACTAATAGTATCATAAACTTCGGAATTTCTATTCCTACCTAAACCAGTTAATGATGACAATGAATTCTTAGGAGTGTTGGAAGGACTTAGGTTTTCAATTGACTTTCTATTCAAAATAAATTCAGCTTCTGCTTTCTTTCTTTGACTCACCGATCTAGCCAATTGACTTTTTTTATCTGCAACAATATCAGATTTAGTTAATCTTTCCATAATAATATTATCTGCACCCTTACAAAAAAGTACAATTCTGTGATCCGGGAATTTCACAATCACTGACATTCTCTTTCTAGCAGAGGTAAATTCAACTACATCCAAAATTTCATACTCTGTAAATTCTGCATCTTCTTCAAATCCATTGGGATATGTTTTCAATTTAACAATTTTTTGTTTCCTATCAAATACAATAAATCCCATATCACATGCAGCCTGAACCAACGCTAATTCATCAGGAGATGATGCTTGGTATTCAATTTTTTCATCTTCATCTGTATTTTTAACAAAAGAATCCTTGGAAAAGGGATTGGCTCCATTTTCATTTCCATTATTGTTTCTTTCAAAATTTAAATTGGCCGCTTCTAGTGAATCAATTGAATCACGTTCTTCTTCTTGAATTCTTCTTGGTAGACAAGTATGACATAATGCAATTGAAAGCAAAAAAAATGAGGCTTTCCTTGAGAATAGTGATTTGGGATTAGATTGAATATATTTTATGAATTCAAGAGATGATCTAATATTTTTGTAATTCAAATTCGATTCAAAATTATCTATATTTCTTCTCTTATGTGAATCACTTGTTAATGATGCCAAACTTGGTCTTCCTGTAGATATTATTGCACCTAACTTCTCTTCATTTTTGGAAAATACATCGGATAAATCGTCAGGATCGTTAATTTTTTCGCTATCCAATAAGTCAATGTTATGAATCCATGGAACTCCACATACAGAAAATTTTCTAAACAGCATAATGTTATCAGTTAGTGTACCTGTTTTATCTGAAAAAATATAACTAACTTGACCTAATTCCTCTAAAATTGTGGCTGTACGTGCCTCAGCAGGTGTATCTGAAGGTAAATCATACATGTCAATGTCTGATTGCAGTAAAAACATCTGAACTGCTTTAATAATTTCCATAGTAACATATAAAGAAAGTGGAATCATTGTATTAAACATAATAATGAATCCCATTATTGTAGCTGCAACACCTACATCAGCACCATCAATATACCAATTTTTAGCAATAGTTTCTTTATAATATAATCTTTCAGCCATCAAACTAAAACAAGAAAGCGATAAGACAACAAAAACCATAAATGCAACAATCATATTAATTTTTCTCTGTAATTTTGGTGCTTTAATTCTTGGATTTTTAATTGCATTCATTCTAATTTTACTTTCCTCACCGGTGAAAACAATTAAACCTAAACAACTATCGGTATTTCTAATAATTGAACCTCTATATATTATATTATCAGGTCCTAATGGATATGTAATCATTTCTTGAGTTTGTAAATTTGGTAAGTCTAAAGAACCTTCAAAATTGTACAAATCTAAATTTGGATCTTCGCATAAAATACTACCAGAAATATTAAACAAATTTTTAGCCTTATTTGAAACTTTATGTAAATCAATATTTGGGATTTTTGCCTTCAAATTGGTTTCACCATCTAATGCCATTGTTTCAACAAATGTTTCACCCATTTCGTTGCTACTCGTTAACAAAACTATATCTGCTGGAACCCATTCATCGCATCCTAGTTTAACAATATCACCAACTTTTAAATTTTTCCATCTAGCTTTTTTAACTGTAATACCTAAACCTCCTAATAATTGTTCATCATTAAATGAATTTAATTCTTCGGCTTTATTTTCTAACTCTAAATCATCTTCAAAATTAAAATCAAATGACTGACCGCTTGGTCTCAGACGTGAAAATGATGTTGTACTTTTACTAAATCTCATATCAGATTCAAATAATGTATTAGGAGATTCAGACTCCCTTATAATTTTAGTAATTCTGTTATTTTCTTGTTTATCTAACTTATGTCTTCGGATGTCTTCCCATCCTTCTCGCAGCATTGAAATAGAAATAAAAATACATAGTGGAATAATAGTTGTACTTGTACCCGTAGTAGACCAAGATGGAATTAATTGTAAAATCGAAACAAGTAAAAAATAACAATTAGCCAATTTGGAAAATTGTGCAAATAATTGTCTTGGTAAAAAACTAATCAAGGTATATCTTGAAGAAGTGATTAAATTGTCAACATATGGAAATTTTTTTCTTTCATCTATTAATAAAGGTTCGTGATTTTTATTTTTAACTATTGGGAATTCAGTATTTGATAAATTAACTGTAATAGGTATTTGTCTTCCACCAACTGATGGCAATTCAAGTCTTGCACCTGTTAACAACAGGAAAAATCTTTTCAATAAACCGGGAGCCTTTTTCATCGTTTTTTTCAAGTTAATTGTTTCAACATTCATATAACCATTACTATTATCACTATCAGCTCTTAGTCGAATTCTATCCTTTTTATTTTTAATATAATGATTTTCATTAGGTATAACAGTATCATCAATATCTAATATTGATTCATTTGTCAATAATGTATTGAATAAATTATTTGATTGTGGATATTCTTCATTATTCCTAACAAAATCCAAATCATTAGGAATGTATGAATTATCAACGGATTTTAGTTCTATATCTTCCGCTAAAGGTATATTGTTATCAAATCTAACAGATTGATTGATTAAACGAGGGGTAGATTTGTTATCTATCTTCCCATTATCTAAATTATAAGGATCTAAGAATTGTTCTGCTTGTTGATGCATACTTTTATTAAGTAGCTGTGTCCTTAAACTATATCCTCTATTCCTTGTTTTTAATGTTACAGAAGGTTCTTTTGGTGGTATCAAATGATTATCCATTTCCTGCTCTTCATTATGGCTATTTCCCGCTTCAAAGTCATCTTGAAAATGTTCCATCTCAAGCTTATCAGGTTCAATGTAGAACGGATTATACGCTTCCTCAACGTTATTTTTCGGCATGACACCTAAAATTGCCAATCTAATCGCTTAAAGGCAATAATCAGTTAATCACGTTATCACGTTATCAGATAAACCTATATACATAAATCCATTCCTCCTCTAAACAGGTCAAATCCATCCCATCATCGTTGTTTATGCAAATTCCTTCTATTTGAGTGCTGCGCCACCGCTAATCCATAAACATCCGTGCACCTTGCCAAAGAGAAGAAACAAAAAACAAAAAACAAAAAAAAAATTGGCTGATCAAATAATAAGCAACTCAAATGAAATTGCTGTAGAAATTGCTCATTACAACCATCTACCTGTGATTCTTTCGATTTGGTTCTTTTAATTTCCTTCTATTATTAAGTATATGAAGATGTCTTTATTTTGTAGAAGTCAACTTTTTTTCTTTCGTAATCCTGCAATTATTAATGCAGGATTGAAAACATCAATTTTACCAACAAAGTCTATTACTACAAACAGTAACTTTTTCTCTTCATTCACGTCATTGAAAAATATTATTTCATCAAGATCATATTCGAATTCTAGACTTAACAGAAATTTAATCAACAAAAATGGAAACTTGGGTATTAATAACAATCTTATAAACCAAGCAAGAAGATCATTTTCAACATCAACTAAAAGATTAAATGCTAGTTCGACATCAACACCATTACCAAAGAGTAGTTGGCCTGCAAATTCTTCTAAAGCTGTTGGTTATTTATGTATTGGTAGTTCAATTTTAGTCTTTGCAATTGTTGTATTGGGTGGTTTAACTAGATTAACAGAATCTGGTTTATCAATTACTGAATGGAAACCAGTTACTGGTGCTTTACCACCATTATCAGAAGAGGATTGGATTGTTGAATTTGAAAAATATAAAAATTCACCTGAATTTCAACAATTAAATTCTCATATGAATTTAGAAGACTTTAAATTCATTTATTCAATGGAATGGTCTCATAGATTATTAGGTAGAATTATTGGTATGGTTTTTGTTATTCCAACATTATATTTAATTGCTAGAAAAAAGGTTTCTTTGAAAACTTCTGGTAAATTATTAGGTATTTGTGGTTTAATCGGTTTACAAGGTGCAATTGGTTGGTGGATGGTTTATTCAGGTATTGATACAGATTTATTAGAAGAGAGACGTTCAAAACCAACAGTTTCTCAATATAGATTAGCAACTCATTTAGGTGCAGCATTTTTAGTTTATTGTGCAATGATTTCAACTGGTTTCAGTGTTTTAAGAAATCAATGGATTATGCAACAACCTGAAGTTTATGCAAAATATTTCCAACAAATTCAATCTAAATCTTTATCTAAATTTAGATTTTTATCAAAGGGTTTATTAGGTTTGGTGTTTTTAACTGCAATGTCAGGTGCTTTTGTTGCTGGTTTAGATGCTGGTTTAATTTATAATACATTCCCTCATATGGGTGAAAATTGGATTCCATCAACTGATGAATTATTTGACCCTGTTTTTTCAAGAATAAAGGATCAATCTGATATATGGTGGAGAAATATGCTTGAAAATCAAGCAACTGTTCAATTAGAACATAGAATACTTGCAACTGCAACTGCTGTTTCAGTTTTCGCAGTTCATATGTACTCACATAGAATTAAAACAATTATTCCTCGTCCAGCATACAAATGGTTGAATATTAGTATGGGTGTTGTTACTTTACAATATGTCCTTGGTATGTGTACTCTACTCTACTTGGTTCCAACACATTTGGCTGCTACACATCAAGCTGGTGCCCTGACATTATTAACATGTACATTGTTATTAGTCAACAACTTAAAGAGGCCAACAAAGGCAAACATGCTCATTCTCAAGAAATATCTTGAACAAAGTGCTAAAAAGGTATCCAAACCTTAAATATTTTATTATTCAGAATCTTGTATATAATCCCTGATATATAGAAATTAAAACACACTATTTAATACATTGATCTTGTCATTTAAATGGATAGGAAAAAAAAGGTGGTTGTTTGCTCGCTGCGCCAAATGCTGAAGAATATTCCCATCAATAGCGAATAACCATGTTGAAGATGGAAAAGTGTGTGTGTACTGTTGAAATTGACTAGTGTTGAGGTGTGTCTTATTATTGGTACATATCTCTAACAGGTTTCCTTTTTTGTTTTTGAACAACAGATCATCATAATAAGTACAAAATATATACATAATGCTTTTTTTCTCCTTTTTTAAAACCCTTGTGGATCAAGAAGTATGTTTTTTTTTCTCAATGTTTCTCTCTTTTTTCCTTCTGTTATTGATGACAGATATAAAGGTCAAATACTAACATTATAACCCATTATACAATATGATAGATAACAGTAGAATTAAAAAATGATGTAAAAATTACAGGAACGTTGAAGTCGGTTGACCAGTTCCTTAATTTGAAGTTGGACAATATACAGGTAGACACAGAAAAATATCCACATTTTATTGCAATCAAAAACTTATTTCTTAGAGGAACAAATATTAGATACATTCATTTGAGCCCTTCATCTGTTGATACAAATCTTTTACAAGATGCAAGTAGAAGGGAAGCAATGGCCAGTGCAGGTGAAAAAATTGCTGGTAGATAGGTCATTAGTATGTTTAATTTTGGTGATATTAAAAAAAAAATTTTCTTCTCTTTCCAATAATTAAATAGGTGTAAATTACAATTAAATAATATAAATAATTAATTAAATCATATTTCTTGATATAAGATTTTGGGGCATACTGATCTCTTATGGCCCCTTTCATTACAATAAGAGCAAGTCATTTTCTTCCTTCGACTTACATTCATTTCCTTTTGTTTAACATCCAATAATGAAATGGGCTTTTCCAGTTCTGGTATCCTCGTTTCACTCCTGCCTTTATGCGATAATAACGTTGTTTTGATTTCCTTCAATGGAAGTAAAATGTATTCAGATTGGTCTATTGTCTGATCGTTATCATCATTATCTTTATCTTTATTATTATCTTTCTCTTTATCATCATTTAATTCCGTAAAACCACTTGCTTTTAATCTGTCCACAAGCATAGTGTCTTCTATATTACCTTCTCCAGTAGTGATTTCTAAAATTGAATGTAGCTGTTTGATATAATCATTCAAAACATTCAGCCTGCTAGTATATCGTTTTTCGATCATATCCATCTCCTTGGTTTTCAACGATACTATAAGGGCTAATTCAGCTATTCGGCTATTCAATCCTTTAATCTGATTTTCAAGACCTGTATCTGACATTGTCAATATTGTTTTTCATATATGATGAATCGATTATGATATATAACGAATTATATGCAAAACTGTTTTGAATTCTAAAATTGCCATTTGCAAAAAATATCTACAAAAAATTTTCGAGATCTGATTTATTGTCTATTACTACTTTCTTTGACATTACTGTTTCTTTTTCTGATTTTTTTTTTGTAGTTTTTGTCCTTTTCTGATGCTTATTAAATTTTACTCAAATTATACATGATGTCAACCACTCTTGTCGGAAATATAAAACGAAAAAGAGATGAATATGATGATGATGATGATGATGATAATAATACAAATATCAAAAGTAGCACAGATACCGATGATGATGATGATGATGATAACATACAAAAAGGAAACCCTTATGAGTCGAGTTCAAAATCTGTAGAAAACATATCATCTTCCGGATCAAGTGATGAATCGAATGCAGAAATATACCAAGCTCAAAAAAAAGTTAAGATGCCTCGTGGATATAGAGTTAAAATACCAAATATATATAGTTCATCAAATTTAGAAGTATTATCTGGTGGTCAACTCAGATTCAGCAAAGGTCGAGATTCAAAATTTGATACTATTAAAATAGATAATTCTATTGTTCCCAAATTGAGTCCAAAGTTTGCACGAATGGATGTTTTCAAGCAACCAACTGGAATAACCCAGGTACATTATAAATCGCCAGATGAAATATTGACAGATGATTATAAATTTGAGGCCAACGAGCTGGTATATTTAAGTAGAGATGAAATCAAAGGGTATACAAGTGTTGAATTACCAGATGAAGATATAACCAATGCTATTCATTATTACGTTGCACAACGAATTAGGTCTAAACTTCGATTATCAAATGAGGAATTCGATAAACACTACAGTAGGTTTCTTAATGGTAGTGCATTGCTAGCATTAAGTGCATTGGTAACTAACTGGGTAGAACGATCTTGTGGCAATTCATCTTTCAAGGCATACATGGAGAAACAAAAAGATGATGGGAAATTAAGTAGTATCAACGAGTTCATAAGAGTTTACGATGAGGAAAGCAGTGATGAAGATGAGGATGGCAATGGCAATGGCGATGGTGAGAATCATAGTGATGACAAAGATTATTACGACGATGAGGACTATGATAATGAGGAGAACGAAGAGTACAGACATGATCATAACAGTGGGGAAGGTAACAAAACTGAGCGTAGATCTCGAAAAAACCCTCCAAGTACGTCATATTCAAGCTCTGATGAAAGTGAAACGCTTGAAGATGACATAGCACCGATATTGATCGGATAGTTCCCAAATAAATATTCTTTCATGGGATATTTTATGGAAGGAATTTTGTACCTTATATAGAACAAAACCAAATAGAAAAAACATTGGTATCGGCTTACTTTCCTCTTTGGGAATGGCGCATATAAAGAAAAAAAAAAATTTTTTTCTTTTTTTTTTCTTTTTTTTCATGAATGAAAAAATATTTTCACTCCAACGGAGAGAGAAGAAAAGCTGTATTGTGTTAAGGGTCCAGCTGTTCTTCTTCTATTTCTTTTTGGCATAGTACATGCAAAGGTTATTTCATACGTGTAGAGTACAGTATTCAAAAATGGGCAGAAAAGGCAGAAGAGGAAACGGTAATAAGCTTGGTAAGAGAGATGATAGAACATCATGGGACCAAGTGAAACAAGAAAATGAATCATGGGAAAAATTTTACAAAGCACAAGAAAACTTGATTCCAGAAGATCAATTTGAAATTTTCAAAACTACCTGTCAAAAGACTCTTCCACTTACCTTTAGAGTTACTGGTTCCAGGAATCATGCGAAAGTTATTGCAGATTTGTTTCAAAACAAAATTATGCCATTGTTAGAAAATGTTGAAGGTACTGAAGGCTATAAGAAACCATTTGCATTACCTTGGTATCCAGACAATTTAGGTTATCAGATCGATTTACCAAAGCAAGTTATTAAAAAGGTTCCAGAATATGCTAAAGTTCAAAAATTTTTAATGGTTGAAAATGAAGTTGGTAATATATCACGACAAGAGGCAGTTTCTATGATTCCCCCATTAGTTTTAGATGTAGAGCCACATCATTTTGTTTTAGATATGTGTGCTGCGCCAGGTTCAAAAACTGCACAATTAATTGAATCATTACATACTTTTAAAGATTCTAGTGATGAAACTCTTCAACCAACCGGTTTTGTTATGGCTAATGACTCAGATTATAGAAGATCTTATATGTTAGTCCATCAAATCAAAAGATTGAATTCATCCAATGTGATTGTCGTCAACCATGATGCGCAAATGTTCCCAAAGATGAAATTAGAAGAAGATGGACCATTCCTTAAATTTGACAGGATTTTGTGTGATGTCCCTTGTTCTGGTGATGCAACAATGAGAAAGAACATTATGGTTTGGAAAGAATGGCGTTTTGGAAATGCATTAGGTTTACATCCTTTACAACTTAATATTTTAAAGAGAGGTTTGCAATTACTAAAACCAGGTGGAAGATTAGTTTATTCTACATGTTCCTTAAATCCTATTGAAAATGAGGCTGTTGTTGCAAGTGCATTAAAACTTTGGGGAGGTAAAGTTAAACTCGTTGATTCAACTGACAGATTACCTGGTTTGATTAGACACCATGGTGTTTCTACTTGGAAAGTTTTTGGTAAAGACGGTGAAATAAAACAACTCGGTGAAGATGAGAAACTCCCAGCTTCTGTTTTTCCACCATCTGAAGAAGAAGCGAAAGATTTACATTTAGAGCATTGTATGAGAGTTTATCCACAAGATCAAAATACAGGTGGTTTCTTTATTACTGTTTTTGAAAAGGAAGCTGAAAAGGAAATTGCTCCTGTTGTTAATGAAGAAAAGAAAAGAGAAGCAACTGAAAATATTGAATCTGAAAATTCCAAAAAGCAAAAATTAGAAGAATCTGATGTTACTAAAGTTGTTAAGCAAAGAAAAGAAAAATTACCAATTGATGCAAATGAAGAACCATTTATATTCATTAAGGAAGATAATGCAGAATTACAAAAATGTTGGGACTTCTACAAAGTGTCAGATGAATTTGCAAAGGACTGTACATTAGTTAGAAATGCAACCGGTGAACCATTACGTTCTATATATTATGTTGCACCAATCATTAAAAAAATTCTTCAAAACAACGACCAGAAATTGAGATTCATTTACACTGGTATTAAGTTGTTTGTTGCGCAAAAAAGTGATATCTGTCCATGGAGAATCCAAAACGAGTGTTTGAATGTTATTAGAAAATATTTACCAAGTTCGAGACAACTTGATATCAACCTTGATCTGTTTAAACTCTTATTACTCGAGGGTTCACCAAGTGTTGCTAACGTTAGAGATAGCAATGCAGATCCTAAATTTATGGAAGAAGTGGCTAAAATTGGTGAAGGATCATGTTTTGTTAGAGTTCAAACAGACAGCGAGGGTAATGAACAACTATTCTTCCCATTATGGAAAGGAAAAAGTAGTTACAACTTAATGGTCAACAAACATGATACAGCAGAACTTTTGTACAGATTGTACAACATTGACAAGGCAGCAATAGATAAAGAGAAGGCTGAAAAAAAGGCTGCACTTGAAGCCACTACTGAATCCGAAAAAACTGAGCAATCTTCGGAACCAGCTGCTTCAACAGCATGATTATATTTCACCTATATATATTTTATAATGAACTTTAATAAATTTGTTCTGAAAGGAAAGGAACAAAACCTTTTAAGCATAATCATTTATATGTGGTCATTTTATCAACAAATATTAATTGATTTGAATTAAAGATTCTTGGCCTGATTGTTATTTGTAGTTTCTACAAAAAAAATTAACAACACAAGCAACATAGAGAAATTAATTGCACGCCATCAACACTAATTATAACAGAACTTTATACCCCATTTAGTACCATCGGGATAAGAACACTGACAGAAAAAAAATTAATCTTATGACTTAACCGCGAAGTTGAAGCAGCCCTGATACGACTCATGGCCCCCCGGTCAGTTGACAATAACTGAGACCATGGTAAGTTTTACTCTGTATCTTTCTTCTAATTACAAAAAATAGATGAACTCTCGGCAAGAAAGGTACAGGTTATTCAAATAATGCAGAATGTTGGATTTTCTAGGTGGCATCTTGGATTAGGAGCCGTAAGTAAGACCTCCCCCTTCTTCTCTTCCTGTTCATTATTTTACAAATGCAAAATTTTTCCTCTATTAATAAATTTTCATGATACTAACAAGACTTTTATTTGATAACTCAACTTGACTTATTTACACAGTTAACGGGTACAATATATTACTTTACTAATGCATCAAATAGACAACATTTTCAAAACTATTTTTGTCACACGATTTCAAATGTGTTCTCGGAGCTAGGACATGTAAATATTTTTATTTTGATGATATGCATAATCAGTTTCACAAGACTTAATTACAATATAATAAATCTATTCTCAAATTTATGGTCAAGACCAATTATAAATGTAATATTTTTATGCTTACGGTTTATATCGGCTATTAAGGTTGTGATAGCAGTGTTAAGGGGGTTGATAAAGGCAAGAAAGATAACAAGATTCGAATCTAAAGCAGCTTTAATTGCAGACCTCAAGTACGTAGAGAAAACGGTTCAACTTTTTGATAATAAATGCATCATTTGCTTGGATGAACTCTATCCTAACTCTAAGGAAAAAACCTTGTTGTTAGATTGTGGCCATATATTTCATTTTGATTGCTTTAAATTGTGGTATGTGGAGTCGGAAAATTGTCCATATTGCAGAAAAAAGGTGGACTTATAGATTTTGTGTGTTTAATTCTTTTATTTAGCTTTTTCAGGGTGGGTTTAATTAATGTTCAGCTTGTTTTATTATTTTTTTTATATCCTTCTTTACTATATATCCTCTTTTTTTTATCGCTTGGTTAATAATTATAATATATTTAAAATGAACATATACAAAATGGTATACTGATGTTATTCAATAAATACAATAAAAATTTAAATGAGTGATTCGATACAAATAAAAAATTTCAGATAATTTATCCATGATAATTTAATCGCAAAATAATTAATTTACTTTAGCCACAACACTTGGCCAAATAATGTGATTTCGGACTTTTTCTTTGGGTTTTTTGCTACAGAATGTTTTAAAAACAGGAAAATTTTTTAAAAAAAATAAATTATATGGATAAAATCCGATTTAGCGTGACTACATCCATAACGATATACTAGTGAATAAAGCTTGTGAACCGCATACTTTTATTTGTATTTTGATGTTTAAAGAATTTCCACAAAAGACTTTAGAATCTTTGGTAAAAAAATGTTTAAGACTTTGTATTGTTTTTATTACTTAACAAACTTAGTAAATTACGATAGTAAACAAACAAATTGAAAGCACGTGTATATTTATTCTTTGGGTGTGATCCTAGCATACAAGTAATGTCATAATATGGTACGATAAGGTTGGACAAATAAAAGGAGAGTAGTATGAAAGTTAGATAGGGAAAGTGTAAACTTAAAGAACTGAGAAAAGTAATCTATAAAATACAAGGTACTGGTTTTAGTTTTAATACTGATCATAAAATAATATAGTGAATAATATATATGGATAATGCTATTGTAATTGAACCACAGTGAAAAGTGTTAAGAGATTCTAAAGAAATAAGGTATATTTATGTGTATTGAAGGATGCTGAACATAACTGTCTTGTTACAGCGTATCCTTTTATATTTATATCAATATTTAAAATATAATGTATAAATCAAAACAAAATATTCAAAACCGGGTATGGTATTTCAAAAGTAAACAGCTGTAAACGACGACAACTTGTAAACCATGTTGTATTTTGTTAGAAGCGAATTGATCTGTATGGAATGAGACTATCGACGCAGGCCGTGGGGTTTTAAAATAATTCTATATTTTGTTGAGAAAATGTGCAAAGAGATAAAAGGTGGCTCAAAAAGGAAATCATGGACAGGATTTTGTTATTTCGTTCAGCACACCCAATGGTGTATATTAAGACACTCTATCAGAAAGAGGTATGTTCAAGGAGTTTGAATATGTGCTTTAGGAAGGTGTATTATTTCATTATGCGGGGCAAATAAAATAAAATGTTATTACACGTTATTTTACTAGTATAATGGAATGCGACTGGGAGTAATTGCAGTTGATATAATGCAGATGTAAATTACTTTGAATTTTATGGTACAATGGTGTACTATATAAATTTTATGCAATGTTCACATGATAGAAAACTTTGCTAATACTGTAGTCTATTGATTGAAAATAATTGGATCTAGAAACGATAGAATATTCTGGAATATAAAAAATGTCTCGATGTGGTCTGGGGCTTCTAGATTACCAAACCTTATTTCAACTGTATGATTTGTTCAGTTGGTTAGATCATGTCTTGAATATGACTTGCACTTGAAATAAGATTCATGTTAAATCTATAATATATTCGATATTAAATTAAACTATTTAAATATGTAAAGTTAGGTAAAGTCATATAAAATAGTCCAAAAAAAACATCATCTTGGTAAACAGTTTGCTTATTCTATTATTAGTTTTGCTAAAAATAAAGAACAATGAAATATGTTAAACAACGCTGTTCTGCATATTGAAGTTGATATCTTGTAAATATCATAATTTTAAAAAAATTAGAGTACATTATTTTTGTCAAAATCTTTGTATACTCGTTAGCAAAAGCTTTTAAGCGGGTTACAAGACTTTTTGACAAATGATCCAATATATATCGGAAAATAATTTACTAAATTGTCACTAAGGGAAGTTAGTGTAGTGGTTAGCATACCACCCTTCCAAGGTGGTGTCATGGGTTCGAATCCCGTACTTCTCATATTTTTGTAATTAATTTTTTTTTAAATTAATTAAATTTAAATCTATTATTGAGTACAAGTTAAAAAGGGAATATAAATTATCTAGTTAAAGTAAGATTGATAGGCGGATAAAGAAGAAGCTCCTCCTAAATGAACATATAAAATATTTGAGTCCTTTTCAAATGCATCTTCTTTAACCAATTGGATTAAACCTTGCATTGATTTACCTTCGTAAACTGGATCAGTTAAGGTACCTTCAGTTTGGCCTAAAAGTTTGATTGCTTCAATTGTACCCTCATTTGGAATACCGTAAACTGGACCACCAAATCTAGTATCAAAATTGAAAGTATCAAATTTTTTGCCTAAACCAATTAATTCAGATGTGTGGTTAATAATTCTTAATGTTTGTTCAAAAGTGTTTTCAGGCTTACCAGAAGCATCAATAGCAATAACATCTTTTTCTCTACCATATTGTGCCATACCAACAAAGATACCAGCTGCAGTTGAACCAGTGACACAGCAGACAATAATTTTATCAAATTTAATACCTAATTCTTTTTCTTGTTCGATAACTTCGTCAGCAAAACCGACAAAACCTAAACCACCGTATTTATGTTCAGAACAACCTGCTGGAACTGGATATGGCTTGTAACCTTGTTCTTTTAATTCATTAAGCGCATCGTCAAATGATTTTCTCATACCAATATCAAATCCATCTGGAACTAAACGAACATCACCACCTAAAATTCTAGCAGCTTCAATATTACCAACCTTATCATAAGTAGCCTTTTCCGCTTCAGGAATTGGAACCCAATTTTCTTGAACAGTAACAGCCTTTAAACCGAGTTTACAAGCGGTTGCAATAGTCATTAAAGTTTGGTTTGATTGAATACCACCAATTGAGACAATGTGAGTGTAATTACCTGCAAGAATGTCTGGAACAATATATTCGAATTTTCTCAACTTGTTACCGGCAAAAGCCAAACCAGAATTTCTGTCTTCTCTCTTAGCATAGATATTAACCTTACCACCAAGATTCTTGGCTAAGTTGTCGAATTTAGAGATTGGAGATGGTCCGAAAAGTAATGGGTATTTTTCAAATTTGTCAAGTAAAGCCATTTTGTTGTTTCCTTTTGTTTTATTCTTAAAAATCAATAATTATCAATCTTACATAAACAGAAAAAGGTTTTCAACATTTTAATGCATATTCTATACAGATTGTATAAAAGACATATTTGTGCCCTTTTATAATGTTCAATTTTACAACACGGAAATGTATCGCCGATATTTAGGACCAACTTGAAGCGGTGATGTATCTCCGCGGTACAGATAAGTTAATGCCAAACGCTGAATTTTGTCGAGGCTCTATTAGATCGTGTGGTGATGTTGAGCATTAATTGATTTTATTAGGAGTAAATTAAGAAATTATATTAAACAGTATATTAAAGCTCAAAAGAGTATTACACAGAGATATCCTTATTGTCAATTCCGTCTTCGGTTTCAATATTTTTCCTATTTTCATTATAGATACCACCATCAACTTTTTCCATCAAAAACCAGCAAACAATAGCCGCAATGATACTAACACCAAGCATCAAGACTAACATCATATTGGAATCTCTGTACAACCTTTCTTCATCGGCAGGCCATCCAGAATATAATGCATAAGTTGCAACGACAGTACCTAAGTTACCTAAACCTGAGACTATCGCCGCAGATGCAGCACTTCCAACATCGCCGTATCTAAAAGTCATAATTTGTGACGCCAATGTCATCGTAATTGGAACTGTTGGACCCAAACCAAAACCAGCAATTAATAAGCCAGCATATTTATTCCATGGACCGTGAGCATATGAGACGACCAATAAACCGGCAATAATAATTAACGTTGAGAAACAAAAGATAATATGTCTTAATTTTTTAAACTTATCGGCAATTGGAGTGAAAATTATAATTGAAGCAAAATCAAATAACCAAATTGGTGCATATAAAAGTGAAATGTCGATCCCCGATAATCCAGGATGGTTGACTTTAATTAATGTAGTCGCAAAAACTGCCAAACCAAAACCAGTACCAACGACACCAAAATACATCATAACCAAAGGCCATGTTCTGACATCTAGGAGAATAACTACGACATCCTTAAAACCCCATCTAACATTTTTGTATCTATGTTTCATGTCCAAATAATGTAATCTTGCTTCTTTTTGGTTCAATGGTTGTGTAGGTACAAAAAATTTCATAATTCTATCAGGAATAAATTTTCTTAAAGTCCACTGACCAGAATCTTTTCCAACTAAGTGTAATGGTCTATCAGGCAACCACCAGATGAGGGACAATCCACAAACAACAGTAATTGCACCATAAACAATGTAATACCATTTCCAACCATATAAACCCCGATCCATATCCATCTTTTGAAACCCAGCTCCAACTAATCCCGCAGCAGAGGCCGATAATTGTGCAGCTGTAAAATAGTAACCAATTCTACGTGCAGTTCTATGTTCAGGGTACCAAAGAGAGATATAGTACGATAAACCCGGCCAAGTACCGGCATCAGCAAAACCAGTCATAAATCTAATTGCAATCAAGCCAGGTCCACCTTTCAAAGCTGCATAACACATATATACAATACCAACACTAGTGATAATTCTACAAAGCCAAACTTGTGGTGACGCACGGGTCATAATTAAATTCATTGGTAAATCAAAGACAATATACGCCACATAGTATAACGCAGTAGCTGTAGAAAGATGATGTGAGCTCAAGTTTAATGATTGGACAAGTGAGTGCCCACTTTGATAATTCATCGTCATAGTGTTACCATATGCAGATGAACCAAATGAAGCTAGAAAATAAAGTGCCCAACATGCTGGAATAATTCTATAGTCTAAATGCCTATAAACCGGATCCATTTCAGCTTCACTTGGAACATAATCATCTGGATACATGTTTATTATTTTGTCACTGAATTCATCACCATAAACATTGTTTGTAGATTCATCCACGATTGCGGAGTTTTTTATAAAATCATCATTAGAAGATGTCCAAGATGGAGAACTTCTAGAATGTGTAGAGTTTCCATTCATGCTGTTATCTAAATAATACAAGCGGTTTTGATTTGTTATTTAATTTGAAAAAAAAAAATATTTAGAAAGAAAAATTGGCATTGAAAAATTAAACAGGAGGAAGTTTTAAGGGTTTAAATACATAAGACTCAAACTTGTCAATTTAGATAAAGCATTGAAAAATACATCATTTTTTTTCGACCACGAATTGAATCATTTTGAATCATCTACGCGCTTTGAAGTCATCTTTGCAAAAATGATTCACACATTCACATATAAAGTATTAATTAATTATTAGAGTCGTCGTTATACAGCATTATCAAAGAGAAAAAAAAAAGATATATATATAAATGGATGCAAAATTTTAAATATTAATGCTTTTCAGTGGTGGAATTAGTTTCTGTTTCTTTCAAATCAGAAGCGTCATCTTCTGTACTTTCGGCTTTATTAGGGGAATATGCATATCTCGATCTCAATCTAATTTCAGCACCAAAAATATAGAATAGTATAGGAATAGCGCAACATGCCAAGGAAATAAAGGCCATTAAACTTGAAGCCCATTCATAACCCAATCTATGATACATTTGAATCGTAAATAAAGGAACACAAGCACCCCATATTGATCTAACAAAAGTTTTGGCAGCTAAAGCAGATGCAGCATAATGTTGATATGAATCAACAATATAATTATTTGCTGGGTTATATAAACAATTGAAACCAAAACCACAGGCTAGGCCTGAAATACAAGGACCTGCCCAACTAACATGTGGATAAGAAGACCAAGCAAATGAAAATAAGCCAATAGGAACGAACCAACTACCGATCATCATTGGGATTAATCTAAGTTCAGGAGGTGGTAAATCACCTCTATCAACATATTTTTTAGCCAATTTATTATAGTGTTTATTAAATATTGGGGACAGAGCAGTTGCAATTAAAACACCAAGACCAACTGGGATAAACATCAATCCAGTTTTTGAAGCCGACCAACCTTTACCTTCCATGAAAACAATTGGATAAGCAAAGAAAAACATATACAATAATCCGTAAATAACTGACATGTAAATTGTAATTAAGAAAACAATCAATTCAGATAACAAGATGATTGGTCTACATAAAGTTTCTTTGACCGTTTCTGATACTGTTCTTGTCTTCAATTCTGTTAAAGATCTATATTTTTCATCACCAGTAAGTTTTCTCAATTTTTTAGCTCTAAGCTTTAAGATTTGTGAATGTGAAGTCTCTGGTAAAAAAATTACAATAGCAATATAAACTGCACCTGAAAAAATCAATAGAACCCAATATAACCATCTCCAACCAACATTATCACCGATGTAACCACCAATCAAAGGTCCAGCAACAGGTCCAAGGAAAGGAGCAGCTGAAAAAACACTCATTGCAACACCTCTATCAGCACCTGCAAACATATCTGCCAAATTACCACCAATTAAACACATTGGAGCTGAAAAGGCAAGACCATCAATCAATCTGCATACTAACAATTTACCAATATTTTTTGCAACAGCACAAGGAATGATAAATATAAGAGCTATGAATAAAGTTGTAACGTAAATAATTCTTCTACCAAATTCTTCAGATAATGGGGCAAAAAGTAGAGGACCAAAACCAAAACCTAAGACAAATAAAGTAACTGTTAAAATGACAACTTCTTCAGAAACACCAAAAGTTTTCATTGGACCTTCGATATCACCAGTAACAATTGCTGAACCTAAAGCAACATCAAAGCAAAGTAAACCTAATAACAAGGTAAGAGCCCATTTTTTTGCATTTGTCCAATTTCTAGGATCATTCTTATCATTATCAACAAAGACGACCAATCTCATTTGGGTATTTAAATCAATTGGATATTTCCAAGGATCATTACTATGAAAATTTGAATTTGGATCCATTTCAAATCCAGTTGCTGGTTTTTCTAAATCTATTGGTTGTTCTAATGGACCCAAAGAACCATAACCATCAACTTCTAAATTTGTTTTTAATTTTTCAACTCCTTTTGAATTTTGAGTAATTAATCTTTCTAAATTATTTTTATCTTCTATATCATCTTGTCTTTCATTTGCAATTGATCTAATAAACTCACTGACCATTGACCTGGTTTGATGCAACTGATTATCGTCATCATTATTTTTATCAATAACATCCAAATTATTTGAATTATATGATTGAATTTCTAAATCAACTGAACTGTTATTACTATCACTCATGTTTGTAAGATATATATTTGTATAGAGAATAAGAGAAAATAAACATGATCAAACGCATTATAATATTCAAAACATCAAAGAAGGAGAAATCAACCTCCTTTTATGCAAAAAAAAAAAGTTCTAACATTTAGAACCCTTTTTAATCAAAACCCCTTATAAAAATCCCTTTTCACTATAAAATCGGTGGTTAAGTATTGTTTTTCAATTTTCGCCGTGTTATAACATTTAAAGCCGCATTTGAGGGATTGTTTAAAATCGGTAAAATTTGACTTTACCCGGACCGACGGTAATGCGATGATCTTGAAAAAAATTTTTCACGTAAAAAGTAAACTCTCAAAATAAATATCTGACAGATGATGCCGAATAACGTGGTTGCATGCTTATTAATGCTATATTACTATAGAGGTCGAGTTTAATTTGTTAGTGAAGTATACTTAACGGATTCATCTTATTACGTAGAGTTAAGAATGACAGATATGAATAGTAACCAATTACTGGAAAGACAGCTATTAATAAAGTAAAGTTTAACATAACATAGTAATATATATATTTTTTTATTTTATTTAAATACCAGGTCATATACAGAGTATGCTTAAATAACATACTTCATTATTCATTCAAATTTAACTTGTCCAAAACTTTAGGATAACATCTACTGATTTCTTGGAATTCAAAAGGATGACTCTCTTGGAATACAGCTGGATCTTTATTCAATGCAAAGAAAAATACAGATGACCCTGAGACAACAGTTTGAATCAAAATTGTTGTAATGTTTAATGTAAGAAGAAATGAAAATGTAATGAGTGGAATCATTGACTCGTCACCAATGTTAATAATCTTTTTCAATATTGTTAAATAAATTGCTGTTATAATAACACCAAAAATACTTGATGCAACACAATAAAAGATCAATGAAGCAGATATTATACAATCATTTAAAATTGCTTGAAAACCTCTTTGTTTGAAAAAATAATATGTAGATTTTGCTGATTTCATCATTGGAACACCATAAAGTGCAACAAAAGAATATGCATATAAATTAAAATATCCAACACCTGTACCAGTACATTGCATCATTAAATTAAAAATTGATCCCAAAAATCCAAGTTCTCTACCACCAATGATTAGCATGACAGCTACCGTTTGGAATAAAACAACATATAAGGAACCAAAACAAACTGAACCAAAACTATAGGTCATTGCCCTTTTAAATGATCCAGTACCTTCATTTCTTGGCATACCATCAAATGTACTTTCCATGTAATACCATGTACCATAAATACCACCAATTGTAACATGCATGACATTTTTTAAAACATCAATAATATATAATCCTGCAAAATTCAAAAATGCAACCATTAAAATAAGTCCAATTGAGATTTCGGAGATAACTTCACCTGATTCAGGATCATATTTTGGCGAACCATCACTATGAAATCCATATGATAAATAAGCACAACTAATTGACAATGATAAAATCAATGTAAAAATAGCACTACTGAAAAATCCAATTAATGCAGCAATTGCTGTCGCTGGATATTTTTTTAAAACTGAAATAACAATTTGTAAAATATTTGAAGCAAGTGTAACAAGTGGTCTATATTTAAAATATATTGCGATCAAAGAACCGGAAATAACACCAAATATTATACCTTGAAAAATTTGGCCAATAAAAATCGCAGAAATTGAACCAAGAACCATAAAACCAGCGGAAAATTTGACACCAATGTCTGTAAATTTGGCTGAATTTTTACCAGCCAAAACAAAAATCAACAATGAAATACCAAATGAAATAAGACCTGTAAAAAAAATCAAGAAAATTGTCTTGAGTTCAAAAAATACTGAATTTGGTAATGCTGCATTAACTGGGATTTCATTAACATATTCATTAAAATGCTTAATGATTAAAGTCATTGACATTACAATAAAAATGAAGAAAACAACAATAAAAAACAATGCATACTTCACATCATTCCAAATTGGCTTGGCTACTGTAAATCTATCTTCTTCAAAGGTAAAATTATTTCCATCAATGTCAAATTCACCATCATTGATCACATTGTTAAGGTCGTCTTCAAGATTTTCAGCAGGATCATAGGCCTGTGCACCCAGTGAATAATCACCTTCGTCTGCGTTACTACCGTCAAAATCCGAAGCAACGGATTCTGGAACCACCTCTTGCAGTGGTGAATCACTAAAATTTTTATCAATTCCTGACATTGATATTTTATTATTGTATTAACTCAATTGCACTATTACTTAGTATAAAAAAAAAGAACAGGCGGAAGAAAAGGTATACTTATTTCTAGATAACAGCGAAACAATTTATATTCCCCTCAACTAACAAACAGCTGGCAGGAGAAAGAACAAAAAAAAAAGAATTAATTTGCCCGCGCAAAAAAATTGTGCAAGCCTTCAAGATATCTATTTTTGCGTGTTTAATTTGTTGAAAAGTATATTACATATAGTATATAGGATATGGGATATAGGTTATGGAAAATATTCATTGAATAGCACGTTTATCACTCATATAGTTTAGAACAGTATAGAACTCATTTGGGTGACACCAATATGCCACATCATTATGTTCGATTAAACAAATAAACAATGTATGTACATACGCATTAATTATCAGTGCTATCAGCCTAGATGTTTGCAGTGATACGATCAGGCTTACTCCCACAAGAAACCATGTAAATGTTTGATCTTTGGCATATTTAGGTTCAAAAAATTGAATATATACATATATTGAAACACCCCCTATAATTCCTGATAATATTATATACAATTTTAATATTATCTTAATGATACATTCACTGATTAACGTATCAAATCCTTTGTTGTTGTATATTTTGAACATTTTATAGGATGATTTGATATATCCACAACTATAAATTGCCATATAAGCAAATGCATATTCATTGAACCGTTGCAAGGCAAAATTCAAAATATGCATTGAAAGTTGAATAGGTTTCCAAACTAATTTAAAAAATGTTAATTTGATTATTTTATCACCTGGTTTCATAAATAAAATAATTTTATTTATGACTGAAATAAATGCAACAAATAAAGACCCAAAACATACTGAGCCGAAGCATTTGACAAATGTATTATACAATGCCGTTATTGTTATGATATTAGAATTAAAATACCATTTGGCAAATATTGAACCCACTATTAACTGAATTGAATTTTGGAATATTTCTTCGAAATAATAACCTGAGAAAATCAAAAAACCGTAAATACTATATTCCAAACTTGAATCTGATTGCGCCTTCCATGTTGTTATGGTTGAAAATAGAACAAGAAAGTAAATAAACGATAATGTAGAATTTATTGTCAATGTAATTATATAAAACAACCATATGCTGAAATTCTTTCTAATAATCCTAGATCCGAGTTGAATAACGCATGTACTGAATGCTATTTTGTCGTAAAATCTCCATGAAATAAGTAAAACTATAATTGTAAAAAGTATTATGGCAAATAAGCAATACCACAAGTTTTTATGATAAAAAAATACTGATAAAATAACACCAACTATAATGTTTACCACGAGAGCACTCACAATAAACACTTTACAGAAAAAAACCAACACAATCAATTGGAGACATCCAATAAAAAAACTGGTAAATATTAGCAATATTACAATGAAAACCGTGTCCAAATAAAGCAAACCTTGATCTCCGTATAATTTTTTCCTTGACAATAAAATTTGAATTTTTTCTTCATGTATTCTATACATATTTTCAAGATTTTCATATGCAATTATTACAAAAAGTCCAAGAACAAATAAAAATAAAAAAATAAACAATACGTCATGAAATTTAGTCTTTCTTAGCTCCCATGGGATTTTGTTTCTTCCCCAGGTTTTGCTTGCCCCCCCTTGAATATCACCATCATTAACGGGATACCCCAGAGGTGAACTGGCCGAATATGGAGATTGTTGTCTGCAGACGGTTTTATGTACCACTTTTTCCATGTTTAAATATGAAAATAGTTTTCACACTCCGATACAGATTTTCGGCTTACAACACGAATCAAATTGACCCATTCACAACTACCTACAAAGTCCCCAATAAATCACATCCCCAATTTCCTCATTAGGAAGCTAATGCCACTAACCTACCGGAATGCCGATTTCAGTAAAATTTTCATGAAATACCCAAAACCTGTACACCACAATAAAAAATTGGCTGCTTATTTTTTTTTCAAGATTTCTTCCGTTGGTGGATAGAATTGTTCTTTAGTGTGTTGCACATCCTGCAGATTAAGCTTTACATTTTCTTTTTTCTCTATTTGCTCTCTTGGAAAGGCTTTTTTAGTACTTATTCTTACCCACAGGACACTAAAAGATTGAAAGAAGTAACTATGTCAGGAAAAGAAGCAATTTTCCGTATGTATCGAGAGACAATGGATATAAGTTTGACCTTTATAGCAGAATTTTTTACTAACATCTTAACAATTTATTTTTTATACAGGTTCAGCGGAAATGACAATGATTCAATTGTACATTCCTACTGAAATTTCTCGTGAAACTGTCTATTCACTGGGATCTTTAGGATTGGTTGAATTTCGTGATTTAAACAAGAATGTTAATCAATTTCAACGTTCTTTTGTTGATGAAATACGTAAATTAGATAACGTTGAAAGACAATATAGATTGTTACTTAAGAGTATGGAAGAACATGATATTATTCCACCTGAAACCTTGAGTGAAGATTACGAAAGTTCACATAAAAATACACTTTCAATTTCTCAGCTTGATGAGTTATATTCAAATGCGCAATTGCTTGAAGATAGAGTTACTCAATTATCTGACGCATCAAGTGATTTATTGAAGAAGCAAATGGATTTAAAAGAATATCAACAAGTTTTATCAGCAGCGGATAAATATTTTAGCAGCGATGTTTCAAGAGATTTAATTGATTTGAATGATGATCAACAAATTTTATTAGAATCTGGTGGTGAAAGAGAATCTAATTTTATTACTGGTGTTATCCCAAGAGAAAAAATCCCAATTTTGGAAAAAATTTTATGGAGAGTTTTAAGGGGTAATTTATTATTTAAAACTTCAGAAATTGAACAAAAAATGTATGATGAAAAGGCAAAAGAATTTGTTGATAAGAATTCATTTGTTATATTCTCCCATGGTGAAATGATTTTATCAAGAGTTCGTAAAATTTGTGAATCTTTAGATGCTAATTTATATTTTGTTAGCGCAGATCCAAAAACTAGACAAGAACAACAAGTTCAAACTAACGAAAAATTAGGCGATGTTACAAGCGTTTTAGAAAATACAAACTTTACATTAATTACAGAATTAAGAGTTATTTCATCAGAAATTGATGATTGGATGAAATGTGTTAAATTAGAAAAATCTGTTTTTAATATCATGAATAAATGCCATTATGATTTAGGTAGAAAATGTTTGATTGGTGAAGGTTGGGTTCCAACTGACGATATTTCATTTATTCAAGAAACCTTAGAAGAATGTTCAACAAAGTTTTCAAATGATGAAGATTCAACATTCCCAATTATTATGAATACAGTTAATACAACTAGAACTCCACCAACATATCATAAAACAAATAAATTTACTGCTGCATATCAAGCAATGTGTGATTCTTATGGTATTGCAACATATCGTGAAGTCAATGCTGCATTACCAACTGCTGCTACATTCCCATTTTTATTTGCAATTATGTTTGGTGATTTAGGTCATGGTTTTATTATGTTTTTAGCTGCATTATGTTTGGTGCTTAATGAAAAATCAATTGGTAGAATGAAAAGGGATGAAATTTTTGATATGGCATATAGTGGTCGTTATATTTTATTATTTATGGGTTTATTTTCAATGTATACAGGTTTCCTTTACAATGATCTTTTCTCAATTTCTATGACATTTTTCAAATCAGGTTGGGCTTGGCCATCATCATGGAATGAAGGTGATAGTATTGAAGCACACCAAGTTGGCACTTATATTATTGGTTTAGATCCAGCTTGGCATGGTGCTGAAAATACTTTATTATTTGCAAATTCCTATAAAATGAAGTTATCAATTTTAATGGGTTTCATTCATATGTCATATTCATATGTTTTCTCACTTGTTAATGCACTTCATTTTAAATCAGTAATTAATATTGTCGGTAATTTTATCCCTGGTTTTATTTTCATGCATGGTATTTTCGGTTATTTAGCAGTTTGTATTGTTTACAAATGGTGTGTTGATTGGGTTGCAATCGAAAAGCCAGCTCCAAGTTTATTAAATATGTTAATTAATATGTTTTTAGCACCTGGTAAAGTTGATGAAGAATTATATCCAGGTCAAGCAACAGTTCAAGTATTCTTACTTGCAGCTGCATTAATTTGTGTTCCTTGTTTATTATTAATTAAACCATTGTGGTTTAAACATCAAGAATCTAAAAAACATATATTATTACCAACAGATGATATCACAGAAAACATTCAAGATGAAGATAATTTATTGTCAAATATTGACCTCGTTGATGATGAAGAACATGAAGAAGAGACATTCGGTGATGTTATGATTCATCAAGTTATTCATACAATTGAATTTTGTTTAAATTGTGTTTCACATACTGCTTCATATTTACGTTTGTGGGCATTATCATTAGCCCATGCGCAATTATCACAAGTTTTATGGTCAATGACATTAGGATCAAGTTTTAGTGTTACTGGATTTGGTGGATCTATTTTTGTTTTCTTAATGTTTGGTATGTGGTTTGTTTTAACAGTTTGTATTTTAGTTGTTATGGAAGGTACATCAGCTATGTTACATGCATTAAGATTACATTGGGTTGAATCAATGTCTAAGTTCTTTGAAGGTGAAGGTATTCCATACTCTCCATATTCATTTACTGAAATTTTAGACTCACCAGCAGAGTAATTGATATAGTGAGATATCACTATTCATGTTTCTATCCTCATCATAATTATATAGTTCCTCCTTCCTCCTCCTTATTATCTACTTATTTACTTAACTAGTTATGAAACATTGTGTAACAAATGTATACCTTAGATTTTAAACATATATATACATCTCAACTACAAGTATAAAAAAAGGTTGATAAATTATAATTTTCTGGGAAAAGACTCCTCGATTTCCGAGAAAAAAAAAAGAAACGAAAAAAAGTAGACGGCTATACAATCAATCGATTTTTTTTGCATTCCGGTCTATTACGGCAAAAGTGGTGGTAGCGGCACTTAATGCCGTAGGCGGTCAGAATTTAGCGGTTCAAACAAAAAAGCACGTAAAGCTAATTAATTTGATGTGGTTTTCTTCTTTTTTTTTTTAATTCTTGGACATAAAATACATAAATACACAAAAAAACGTGTAAATATATATTTCAAGAATTTTATTTTAAGGGTATTTCTGAAAATACAGGACAAAAATGGTAGAGAAACACTGTATAAAAAAGGGGGGTGAACCGAGAAAATTTTTTTTCAATTTTTCATTTTTGACGTATTTTTGCGAAAAAGAAATAACAATAGCACACCGCCGAGATGTCAAACAGAAATAAAAAAAATTAGACAAAAAACGGTCTTTTTAGCGGGTCCTTGCCAATATCCGAGTACCAATTAGGTCATACCGCTAACAATTTGGATAATTTTACATCTTAGACTGACCTTTCTATTTGTTGAGGTTTTATAAAATTGTTCTTGTAAGAAATTTGCATGAATAATTGGAATGTTGAAATGGTTCAACATGGGCTTAAAAATGTAAAAAGAATAACAGAAAGATAAAGAAAAAGAAAATATATGTCACCATATATGTAAAATTGAAAAATAATATCGTAATGTAATTTAATTTCCTAATTTCCAATTGGCATTATTTGTGTTTAGTGAATCATCGCTTATCAAGCGAATTTTTTTTTTATACCACTTTTTCATATCTGTTATCTATCATTAATAGATTAAAAAAAATCTGTACTTTCAATACCGTTTTTCCTTCTGGAGATTAAATATAGTTTCCTTTCTCCCTTTATTTTTTTCCTAAAATACGCAACCCCTCTTTTTCTCCATCTTTCCTTTATTTTACACAATACATATAAATATTATTCTTTTTGTCTTGATTTTGGTTTCATATCACCTCATCTGATCTCATCTTATCATATATTCCCTATTATTCTATTCTTATTTCATATTATTCCTATTTTTTTATTTTTAATATCAAAGAACAATTGCACAACAAAATGAATTTCCATCCAGCTGAAACAGCACATACAACCGCTCATGCAATCACGAGTACGGTCACATCAAAGTTAGAAGCTATTAGATCAAAAGAATCCCATCTGCGTAATATTGATGCAACTCAAACAGCTGGTGATGAAGATCTCTTGGCAAATATTGGTTATAAGCAAGAATTGAAAAGAACTTTTTCAACTTTCCAAGTTTTCGGTATTGCATATAGTATTATGGGTGTCTTACCATCTATTGCTTCTTTATCAGAACTTGGTTTATCAGCAGGTCCAGCTGGTTTTCTTTGGTCTTGGTTTACAGCTTCTATCATGATTTTATCAGTTGCTTTATCAATGTCTGAATTAGCTTCAGCTATCCCTACATCTGGTGGTTTATATTATTGGACTTATTACTATGCTCCTGAAGGTTATAGAGTTGTTTTCTCTTATTTTATTGGTTTTTGTAATGCAATGGCTTTATGTTCTGGTTTAGTTTCCATTTGTTATGGTAATTCTGAAGAAATTTTGGCTGCTGTTTACTTAGCTCACGATGGTACTTTTGAAATTACAACTGGTAAAACTTATGGTGTTTTCGCAGCTTGTGTTGTCACTCAAGCAGTTTGTACTTGTCTTTCTTCAAAGAAAATTGCTTGGTTACAATCAACATCTGCTATTTGTAATACAGGTATCATTATCCTTTTCTTTATTGCTCTTCCAATTGGTAATAAAGTAAACAACCGTGGTTTTAATGATGGTAAATTTATTTTCGGTCAAGTTAACAATGCTTCTGATTGGCCAATTGGTTTCCAATTTGTTCTCTCTTTATTTACGGCTGTTTGGACTATTGGTGCTTTTGATTCTTGTGTTCATATGTCAGAAGAAGCAAAAAATGCTTCTCATGGTGTTCCAATTGGTATTATCAGTTCTGTTAGTTTTTGCAGTATTTTAGGATTTTTCATTATTGTTGTGATCAACGCCTGTGTTAGCAAAGATATCACCTCAGTTATTGAATCCGATACTGGTTTCCCATTAGCGCAGATCATTTATGATTCATTAGGAAGAAACTGGGCTATTGCTTTCATGTCTTTAATCGCTTCATGTCAATGGTTGATGGGTTCTTCAATTTTAACTGCATTGTCAAGACAAATTTGGGCTTTTGCTAGAGATGATGGTTTACCTTTCTCTTCTTTTGTTAAAGTTGTTCATCCAAAATTAAAAGTCCCAATTCGTGCAGTTATTTTTGCAACTTGTATCAGTTTGGCTTTAGGTTGTTTATGTCTTGCCGGTTCAGCTGCTGCCAATGCTTTATTTTCTTTAACTGTTTCTGGTAATTATACCGCTTGGTGTACGCCAGTTTTACTAAAATTAACTTCAGGCCGTTCTAGATTCCATCCAGGTCCTTTCCACTTAGGTGCTTTCTGGTCTAAAATTAATAGTATTATTACATGTGCTTGGGGGTTATTTGTTATTGTTCTTTCTATGATTCCATCAAGCAAAGTTGTTGATAAAACAGATATGAATTATACAGTTGTTATTACTTGTGGTGTTTGGATTTTATCAATGGTCTATTTCTTTGTTTATAAATACAAACATTACCACGGTCCAAAGTCCAATTTATCACCAGAACAAGAAGTGGCAGTATATGACACCGAAGCAGAGCAAGTTCCTATTCCACAAAACAGTAAGGAAGCTGAAAAATACTCTGTCTAAGATGATATACCGACTTCGTTCCCTACTTTTCAATTCTTAATTTTTTATATATTTTTACTATGTGGCCACAAAACAAATGCGTCAATCAAATTAACTTTGGTGCATTTTGCAGAATTTTGGAATTTTTACTTTGGCTTGCTAATTTGTTTAATCTGTATATTTTTTAATAGACTTTAAAATCAATCATACCATAAATTGAGCCGTATAATATCAGCATTGCAAAAAAAAAAAGGACGTTTTTTTGGTGTTGTTCTTGGCAATGCTTTTCCACAACAATATTTGAATTACGTAATTTTAGAAAGAAACATTACCATTTAGTAGTCAAATAATGATTTTTCCGAGCTTTGCCTTCACGAAATCTACACTATATTATCTGGTAGCTTTAACACGACAGTATACCATAAACTGAAAGATGTCACTTTTAGTCCAACCACGGACAATACTAAGAACCGAGGAAGATTTGAAGATATTTGAGAAATCGAATACTTATAACGATGTATTAACATTTGTTGAACGTTTGGCTGTTTCGGTCCATGGAATCGAATTAACCGATCCTTCATTACCTAGACCGGAGAAAATTTTATTGTTATTGAAGTTGTTTGGGTCAATTAATAAAATTATTGATGAGAATCCAGTTAGACAGGAAACTAGTAGTAGATTCGGTAAAGTTGAATTTCGTGATTTTTATGATAAATTACATAATTCATTACCGGAATTGCTCCATGAATTACCATACAAATTTACGGATCAACAATTGCTTGATTTGCAAGAATATTTGTCTAATTCATTTGGTGACAGAGAACGTATTGATTATGGATCTGGGCATGAACTTAATTTTCTTTGTTTTTTACTATGTCTTGACAAAATTGGTTATTTCCCAGTATCACATGAACTTGACGTATCTGTTGTTCTTTTGGTATTTGCAGATTATCTGAAAACAATGCGTCGTTTACAATTATTATATTGGCTTGAACCTGCTGGATCCCATGGTGTTTGGGGACTTGATGATTATCATTTTTTACCATTTTTGTTTGGTGCTGCACAATTATCGCCATTAACAAGACCACGACCATTGAGTATACATAATAATGATTATGTTGAAGAATTCAAGGAAAAGTACTTTTACTTTGGATGTGTTGCATTTATAAATCAAGTAAAGACAGGTGCGCAAAGCTTAAGATGGACATCTCCAATGCTTGATGATATCAGTGGTGTGAAAACATGGAAAAAAATTGAAGAGGGTATGTTCAAAATGTACAAGGCCGAAGTTCTTGGGAAATTACCTGTCGTTCAGCATTTTATATTTAGCACGATACTTTTAGCACCAGATTTACCAGAAATTGAAAGTTATAACGACATCGATGGTAATGACATAAATCATCACCATCATGATAATTCTAGCGGATGCTGTGGAAATCCATTGATTTCTACATGGGGTGATTGTTGTGGTATTAAAGTGCCGAGTGCAGTTGCCGCAAAGGCTGCACAGCAAAATCGACACAAAATACCCTTTGATTGATCAATTCAACTATTAAACATATAAATATTCTAGTGTATACAGTGTTTAAAATTATATAGTACATATCCGAAGACTTTCACCATCCAAATCTTAATTGAGAAGCAGTAAAAACAGGTGGTTTCCAAATTAACTTGTCAGAGTCAAGTTTATGTCTTTTCTTTTTCTTTAATTTCTCGTGGGCTTGAGAAACTTGGTCTGTGATACATATTATATGTTGTCCTTTATAATATCGTAGCATGTTCATCGTTTGCAATGTATGCAAAATGTCGGTTGTTGTCATTGCTGTTTGCTGTGAGATTTCTTCAACGCTAATTTCGTTCGGTTTGTTTTCAATCAACAAAGCCGCAATAGTTTCGGCCCAAAACGCCCTGTAAGATAATAAACCCAAATCTGATAAGGGTTTTTCAGGAGATCCTGTTTTACCTTCCTTTTTAGATAACTCATAAGAAAATTGAATCAACAATTTACCATAACCATGCCTTTGATATTGTGGAAGTGTTAGAATACAAGCAACATTATAAGCATCTGCACTCTCTTTTTCTTTCGAGAAATAACCCACCAAATGATGCCCTAACTCATCCCTTTTGGTCATACAATAAAACAAAAATGGATCAACATCATAGTATAGTGTCTTATGATCAAGAAATAATTTTGAAAGCAGACACAAGTTTCTACACCATGTTCTCTGATTTCGCCCATCAATTTCAAAAAATGACACATAATCATCACGATATATCTCATTTCCCGGTGGGTGCTTTAATGTACATTTTGACCTGAATCTTTCAAACTGTTTTTTCGATGCGAAATAATTTAGAGTAAAATCACAAATATATAAAGAGCCTTCTTCGGTGAATTCCATCGGGTAAGGCGAAAAATACCATGGTTCAACCTCATGCTTACCTATAATAACTTTTGTGAAATTTCTAATTTTTGCCAGTGCATGAACGTTATTTTGAGTCATTGAACCGCTTGTTCTTAATTTTTCAATCTCATCCTCTCTACTTAATTCTTCACCTTCTTTAACCAATCCTTGAACATTTAAGTCATCTAAATCCATTTCATCATCCTCTAACGATTCTTCTTTTTTAACAGCAATTTTCTGCTCCAATGTCGGTGTATTACTTTTCTGATTTTTCTGCGTTGATGAAACCTTCTTCTTCTGCTTCTTTTGTTCTTTCTTGGGTGGTTGTTGTTTTGGTAAGGTCAATGGTCTGCAAAAATCTATCGCATCTTCATTAATCCACTCATCCAATCTTTTATTAAATTCCACATAATGAACATAATAAGTGGGTTTACCTTTTCGTACTTGAAATGCCAGTATGTCTGCCAATCGATAGTTTTCGTCCTTTAAAACAAAGAGCTTTGATCCTGGAATAATTTGGCTGGGCGTAAACAATGGTTTATTTGTTCTCTTTGGTGGCACAAGCGCAGCTGCATCCAGCGTGTCCAGTGTTTGTTCAGAATCTGATGTCATCAGTATTTTGATACAGTCCTTAGCACCGACTTTTTCGCCCTTTAAGATTCAACCAATGTATTATCCTAAGCAAAGGGCAAAATCAAAGCTTTCGATTCATGGCACCACGAATAAAATCGTAAAATTTCCAAAATGCTTACATCAGCAACATCGTGGAAATTTTTAGAGCGGAGTCATGAATGAAAGTGGTCCGACTTCATTATTGGTGAATGAATAACTTGTGCATTACGGTTGGATGGATCTGATAGTTCTTTTCTCCGTGCTAAATCATAAACAAGTGCTAACAAGGGTAAAAATTACTACTATTTACATAATACAGCTTATTTGTTTTTAATAAAAATAGAGCTTTCCATTTTTCTATTTATATACATAAATTAGAGGCAAAGTGCAATTTGAGAGAAAATTTTTTTATCCCCTACCATCCTGATAAATATTCACTATGTCATACACATATCCGCTACCAGTACTTGAAGAATACGAAATTTCCACTAAGACCGGTTTTCTCCCTGAAAAACTACCGGTTTCTAGATTACCAAGCTATTACGATAGCTGGGAAAATGCCGCTAAAGTACTCCCAGCACTTTTACTTACCAAGCGTATACGTCAAGTTGTTGATAAATTTCCACTTTTAGATACAACACATTTAAAATCTGAAGAGGAATGGCGTAGAGCATATTCCGTTCTTGGCTTTTTATCTCATGCATATATTTGGGGTGTTGATGTTGCAACTAATAAATTACCCATTCAATTAGCCAAGCCATGGGTCGAAATTTCCGATCATTTAAGAATCCCCCCTGTTGCGACTTATGCAGGTTTATGCCTTTGGAACTGGCAAGAAATTTTACCTTTAGATGAATTAGAAACATACGAAAATGATCAATCGTTTTTAGACAATTTACAAACAATTACCACATACACCGGGTCAACTGACGAATCTTGGTTTTATCTGGTCAGTGTCTATTTTGAATATCAATGTGCTCCATGTATTGACACCGGTTTAAAAGCCATTAAATACGCCAGAGAGGATAGACCAGATTTAGTTATTGAATGTTTGAAGCAGCTTGCTGAACATATTGATTATTTAGCTAGCGTTTTGCTAAAAATGGAAGAAATGTGCGACCCACACGTCTTTTACTTTAAGTTACGTCCATACTTGGCTGGATGGAAAAATATGAAAAATGCAGGTTTACCTGATGGTGTTTATTATGGTGACGAAAAGGAACCAAGAGTTTTGAGTGGTGGTTCCAATGCTCAATCTTCTTCGATACAAACTTTGGATTTACTGTTGAATGTTGATCATACAGCAACTGGTGAATCAAAAGGCAATTGCGATTCCAAAGAAAATCCATTCATGAGTGAAATGAGGAAATATATGCCAGGCAAACATGCAGACTTTTTAGACCATTTGGCAAAGGTTAATATTTTACGTGACTATGTTATGAAAAATGCAAGGCAATATCCTGAACTGGTTCTTGCTTATGATGCGAGTGTTGCAATGTTAAAAATATTTAGAGATAAGCATATTAGAATTGTTACTCGTTATATTGTTATTCAATCGCAAAAAGAAAAAACTTTGGGATCAGAAGCTGTTCAAAAGGGTACGTTAAGAGCAGGATTAGCAAAGAACGAGAAGAAAGACAACGTATTAAGAGGAACTGGTGGTACTGCACTTTTACCATTCTTAAAACAATGTAGAGATGAAACAGGAAATGCCGCCGCTGGTAACTGGGGTAAGAGAATATTATCGGTTAATGATTCCAGTAACGAAGGTCC
Source organism: Pichia sporocuriosa (assembly GCA_030574275.1). NCBI lineage: Eukaryota > Fungi > Ascomycota > Pichiomycetes > Pichiales > Pichiaceae > Pichia > Pichia sporocuriosa. Next base: position 45,443 of record JAJMES010000219.1, read on the forward strand.
GGAAGATGTCAAACCATCTTCACCAACTAAAAAAGGTTTTGGCTTGGCCAGGGCCGCATCATCAAATATGCCTACGAACCAGAGTACATGGTAGCAGTTCCCATATTTGTGTAAAAGTATGTATGAATCACTTTCTTTTTATACTGTATATTTCTATTTGAATTTTATTGATGAACGCACAATTATAACATATCATCTTTCGGAAGTAACCCTTTCAATAAGTTAAATTATATTTATTGTTGTATTATAAAAAATTGTATATATCTAGGCTTTGTAAATGTAAATATCAAGAAATGGAAAAAAAAAAGAGAGAGAAAAGATTACCGTTTATTCAACTAACGAAATGTAATATCTCCTAGCCTGTCGTAAATACCTCTGTTTCTAATGCAACCGTCATATTTTATATAGTTTTCACTTAACTTCTTACCAATTGCAATTCTTTGCTGTAGCAAAGACTTGGAGGTTTCGGAATCTGATGCTTCTATCCACTCAATTGTCTTATCAATAAATTCTTTCTTCAATGCAGTTCGCTCATTTGCTAGCTCCTGTCTAATTTTTGAATCAGTGGTTTCTAATCCATTCGCCTCTTTTGTTGGTTCAAGATATTCCCATTCAAAGTTATCACTACCACCTAATTCTTTGAGTAGCTCTTTATCATCAATATATTTTTTTAAATCTGATTCATTTTTGGTAAATGTAATTTTTGAGGAAACAACTGGATCCAACCAATTTTTGACAATTTGCCAAATACCGTTAAAGATCCAAGGCGCTCTATGAATGAATAAAATACCTAGTGATTCAGGGTAATGCGCTTCAAATGCTTTAGTCATATATTTAACAGGTTCATAATCCATATTGGCCATAGTGAAACCATTTAAATCAAAAATTAACGCACACTGGTCAACTGGTTCAGTTAACATCAGTCTTGCATACTCAATTAACAACAAAGTAAAAATCTCTACTTCTTCAGATGTTTGCTCAGAACTATGATGAAATCTAGGTCTGACTATAACAATTGGCCTATTCTTTTTATCCCTTCCGTGTACAATACACTTTCCGGATTTAAACTGAGTCAGAACACCCTTTTGTGATTTTTCCAAACATCCCAATTCGCCCGAACGCAAAACTGAATCAACTTTACTCTCTTTGAGACGCCATTCAATTGTATGGGCAATCATTAACAGTGAATCATCAACATTCCATTTTCTGGCACGAATGAATCGAAGGAGTAAATTATCAGGCAAATCATGACGAAGTGAATCCCAGAATCCATCCAAAGCAGAATCAGGATCCAAAGTTTTCAATGAAGAGTGAATTTTCAAATCTGTTGAGTGTTTAACATTTGGATCAATTGCTGACTGATGTGAAAGAGATTTAGCTAATTCTTCATGTGAATGTTCTTCCTTACCTTTATTACGTTTCAATTTACCAAAAAGTCCTCCTTTTTTCTTCTCTTTCTTTTCTGAAGATGCTGTAGTAGAGGCCGTGCCTGAAGATTTTACAGAAATACTTTTCATCAACGGACCGGATGGTTTAATATTGTACCCTGAAAAATGTAAAATATACATCCAAACCTGTTTCAGGACATGTTCTTGATCATCAGTAAGATTACCAACTCTACCCTTTGGAATATCAGTACTTGTCATGATATATTAACCTTATTCTCCTATTATTTATTCTGTTTTGTCAATAGCAAATTTTTCACTGCCAAATTATTGTCAACTTCAAGATTAACTATAATGAAAACAAAAAAATATTAAGATTACAAATAAAATATAAACTTTATTCAATTTTGAAACTGAAAGATTACTTTAAAGGAGTAGCCTCCCTGCATTGATCGAATAACAACATAAGTTCGTAACCTTTGAAGATAATTCTAACCAACTGACATCAACGACAGCGCAATATCGAACAGGCTCACGCGCTGCTTATTGATTTCGTGGTCGGTTCGGAAGATACAAAAAACTAAAACCCGTTTTTTATTATGCATGCTTCTAGAATATACTAATAAGGTGTTTATATACTAAGCTCTTTAATCGCTGTTTCATTAACTGAATCTTCCGTTAGAAGACTTGTAACAGCAGCTGCCTGAGCTTTCATTATAAAGTTTTCACGTAAAACACTATTGTCAAGTTCAGCAAGAACACTATCTGTAGATTCTGATTCGGATAAGTGGGCAAACATATATCCAGCTAATGAATCGCCAGCACCTGTAACATTCTTTACTTGATCATCTGAAATTTGAAGTGCATTGAAATGTTGAATAACTATACCTAAGTTATGACGACCTTTATCACTTACAATAATAAAATCACTAAAGCTTTCACGACCATCTTTGTATTTCAATGTTTGTCTTGATATTAAATCACATGCCTCGATTGCCCTATTTGTAATTTGAAACAAAAGAACACCATTTTTACCATCCTTGACAACAATGTTTGGAAAGAAAGGCAATAGTTGAAATGCTTGTTGGAAAATCCCATTTTGTAAATATTCGGTTATGATTGGATATTGGTGTGAAGCATGAACCAGCCTTTCCCTTAATTCAGAACCTGCACCAATGGCATCAAGTACATTGAACCATTCATCAATGTCTTCAAATTTACCATTTTCAGCAAATGAAGAAAACATGACAGACAATTCTTCAATGGTAGGTGTAATAAGCTCCACTGGTGTGTTTGGATATACTGGTAAGTTACACTTACCCAATTTCCCACATTTAACACCAGATGTTGGTTCAATCATTAATTTTATTCCCATTTTTTTAGCCTTTTGAATAATTTCATTCATTAGTTCTATTGAAATGTTTGTATCAAACAAAACAGATTTAGGTTTGTATTTATCTACCATTTCAATAACAATTTCGGAAGGGATCTTTTCAATTATATCCATATCTGCGCATGCCATTGCTAAATTACCGTTAAAATCATGCATAGAAATATACTGAGCGGTAGATTCTGTAGTTAAGTTAATCATTCCATCTATAGGCATTGATGATTGTTGAAGTTTCTTAATAATTTGTTTACCTGCATTATCACCTTTGTTTAATGCAGTAATCAAAACAACAGGTTGTGCAGAATTTGAACAAGTAGCAGCTAGCGCAACATTAAATCCAACACCACCAATACTACTTTTCATTATTTTACCGGGGTTAGAATCTTTCAATTTGATTTGGTTGGTATTCATTTTACACATTGTATCAACTGCAACTGAACCAACAACAAGCTGTGCGCCAATATTGGCATTATATAGCGCTTTATTGCCATCTTCAATTATTGTATGTGGTTCTGGTTGAAATTGAGTATTTTTTCCACCTTTAAATTTACTCAACTCCAATGCAATCTTGGAACCTAAAATTGCATTATTCTTAACAAATGCAACATTACATTCAGCGCTGGCACCATTAGTTTTTTCATATAATGTTTTCAACATAAATGGTGTTAACTCTTTACCTCCTATCTTGAATTTTTCAGCAAGATATTGTGCTTCATCAATAATTTTATCCATGACCACTTTATCCATTGCAACTTCAACCGGTGCCGGTGCACAAAATACATAACCATTTTCCATATTCATGGAATATTTACCATTGTAAATCATATTAGCAGCCATATATGGATTTTCCCATACATAAGGACTTCTGATTCCAGAGTCTCTGACATAAAAACCAGGAATATTCACCTTTAGTGATTCCCAAATATGATTCAACTCATTTAAGTCCTTTGGATCTTTGGATTTTCTCAAGATATCAATTTTGTTTCTTGTATTAGTATCAATATTTCCAACCATAGCGTCATCTATATATGTTGATACAGGAACACCTTTAGTTTCTAGATACTCCATTGTACGTTGAATATCTAAAATACTTTTAGGACCAGAACAGACAACAGCAACGGGAGTTTTCCCCAACTCTTCAAGGTCTGCACTAACATCAAACAAAGACCACGGTCTACTGATACCACCTAAACCACCAGTTGAAAAAACATCAATCCCAGCCATATGTGATAAAATCATGGTTGCAGCAATAGTAGTACCACCTGTGAGTTTTCTGGCCATAACATTAGGAATATCACGTCTTGAAATCTTTACATTATTCATATCTGTCTGACCAAGAATTTCAAGATCTGATTGCGTCAATCCAACCGTAGGTATCCCCTTGATAAATGCAATTGTGGCCGGAACAGCACCCATCTGTCTAATTAAATTTTCAACCTCTTTGGCCATCGAAATATTCTCAGGATATGGTAAACCGTGTGTTATAATTGTTGATTCCAAGGAAACAACGGGAACATTCTCAGATATAGCTTGTCTAATTTCCTCTGATATTGCAACTGGGGGGATGGAATGAGAAAACCTTTTTAATACAGTGTGTTGCCCCTTCAAAAGAGCATCTTTTACAATTCTATTTTTAAACATTACCTATGATATAAATATATGAACAATTTATATTGCCAATAACATATTTAAGTCAATACAAAGATGAAGAAGAGAGGGGGAGAGAGTAGTACAATCTAAGATCGTCATAAAAATAAAATAAATTTTACACCTCATCGCTTTCCGGTGATCTATATTATGAGACTTTTAACTAAGAAAATAAAAAAGGTATTGTATTTTTTGTAACTCAATCAAGAATAAATGGAATATTTAACGAGTTATTTTTAATTAAAAATTAATTTATAAAAACAAATATATATAAATCTTATACTTATTATAACAATGTGTGTATAGTAAGTATTGAAGTGTTATCAGTAATTCTCAACGAGTTTTGGTTGTTGGCTGTCACTTCCTAATTGCACGCCGATCGTCTTCATGCTTTGTAAAGCAGTCTGTTATCTCAAAAGATTATTTTTGCATTTATTCACATCAAAGTTATTCCTGACAAGTAATACGGGATATCTGTAAAATTTACGTCATAATAATCTTTCAGAAAGAAGTCATCGATCGGTTGGATTTATTACTTGCGGAATTAGAAGCTGTGGCTAAGTTTTCACACTCCAACAAATGTTTCCTTCTTCAGAATCATTCCTCTTGTACGAATGCAAATTTTATTAGATATGTTTTTATAGATTTATGGAGTTATGAAGAATCAAAAATCTCCAAGCTAGTTGCCAACCGAAACGCCGAAAAACAATTATTATTATCAGTTTTGAATTGCTCATTACACAATTGGATATATATGAATCTATATAGATCAGCGTTTTATATTTCTGTTCATTCTAGAAAAGCTACCCAATCATTCTTTCTTACTTTTTGTAGAATCCAAATCAATTCTTTTCCCCTTGGATATCCTATATGTAGCTCTGAAAATTAGTTTAATGCAATCGATAGCAATAAATAACACCAAAAATAATACACCGGGAACAAGCCATAGTGCATTGTCTATTAAAAATTGTCTATTCTCAAAAACGGAATGAAATATCTCATTCTCCCCAAATTTATAAATGCTTTTTTCCTTTTTGATAACTTTATCTTTTCTTGATAACCATGTATCATCACTAACATGTTTTGGGCTCTTTTCAACATCTTTTGGGTCCTTTCCAACATCTTTTGCCCATTGATTTTCCTTCAAATCACTAAGCATATGACGTTCCCCAATATTGTTTCTTTCAATTTCAAAATAACGGGTTTTATCAAAAACTGTTATATCAGGGAAGATAAACCTATTGCTTATTTTAGTTTTCTCTCTTAATACAGCACTCAAATCATTTGGATCATCTGGAAGATCTTCAAATCTGACAATATCAGATTTATCTGATATTATATTATAATCTGTTTCTGTTGATGTCGTTCCTCCAATCAACATACTAATTCTATGAGATGGAAACTTTTTGGAAATTTGTTGAATTAGGGTATTAACTTCATCTAAAAACATTTCACGTTCTTCAATATCATCTATTCTGGTCAAATCATCTGACGCATTGATAACAATTAACCTGTTTTGAGTATCAATATATTTAGGATATTCTTCTGGATCCATATGATTCACGTCAGTTCGTTCAACGTGGCATTCTGTTTTCAAAATATGTTCCAACTTTCCCCAATCAATCAATGAATCACTTGTGTCATGATTCTTATGCTGATCAACTATATTAGGCATTGATAAAAATGTACTTGCTTTTGTCAAATGTCTCCGAACATTATGCCAAGTCGCAAAATTCTGAAAATCATCCACACGTAATCCAGGAATTTTCACAAATAAATACCTATCACTGGAACAGTGTTCTAATGCTCTACTAAGTAATAGATTTGCTTCATTATCTGTAAACGGTATTTGCTCGTTATGGACCAATGAGGGCTTTAAACCTGCAATTAATGAGTATGAAAAAAAAAATGCTGGAACGGTATTAATAAGATCTGTTGACTCCTCTTTGGCATAGATACCGATAAATTGGAGTAAAAAAAAACACAGTATGGGAAAGATTGTATTCATTTTTTAACCTATATGGATCTAGCCTAAACTTTTCTGTTTATTAGGTTTGAAAAAGAAAGAACTCTCTCTATAAAACACAAATCTAACATGCTTGACACGTTAAAAAGACAATGTACGCCACTACTCCCTCCGTGAAGTGAGAAAAAAAAAAGAGAAGAAAAGTAAAGAGGCGTTTTTGCTTTCCTTTCCTGTCTATATCCTAAATTGACCAGGTGAAGTCAAACGTCTATTAAAAGAGGATATATATATATTTGTATATAAGAACTAATTTTCTACACAATCTACTGAAATACTGTCTTCGAGGTTATTGTAGTTTTCAAAATATGATTCAAAAAGAGAAACAAGTTTTTCAACGTCGGCAGATCCACACGTTTCTCTGATTGAGTGCATACTTAATTGGGGGTTACCTAAATCAAGTGTTCTAACACCAAGCTTAGCACTAATCATTGGACCAATGGTAGAACCACATGGAGAATCATTTCTAACAACAAATAATTGTAATGGAACTCGTGCAAGATTTCCAACTTTTTTGAGCAGAACGATACCTGCTGAATTTGTAACATATCTTTGATTTGCATTAACCTTAATGACTGGACCTTCATTTAAATGTGGACGATTAAATGCTTCGTAATTTTCTGGGTAATTTGGATTAACACCATGTGCCATATCTGAAGATATCATAAATGATCTAGCCATAGTGGTTAAGAAGTAAGAACTTGGTAGTTCACCTTTAAGATCAACTTCCGGATTGGCAGTAAGTTTGGTTAATCTTTCAACAATATTTGGTAAAAATGAAGAATCAGCACCTTGAGCAGACAAAGATCCAATTTCTTCGTGATCAAATAGAGAAATTAAATTAATACCTTTACTTTTAGACAATTTTTCTTCGGATACTGCATTAATCAAACCTTCAGTTGCACAATAACAAGTAATTTGGTTATCTAATCTAGGTGAGAAAATAAATTCATTTTTCATACCACCAAGACAAGATGGTTGAGTATCATAAAGGATAAGCTCAAAATCTTCAATTTGATTTGGTTCAATTGATAATTCTTGTGCAACTAAGTCTAATAATTCTTTGTTATGTCTTTCAATAGTATTTTTAACGGATTGAAATTCATCTTTTGAAAGTTCTTCACCTTTACAACAACCACCTTCGGTGGTATTTTCCTTTTCAGAATCAATCAAACCAGCAATTGGTTTGAATTGTGTTTCCTTATTAAACTCAAAATTAACATATCTATCTTTATTTAAATGAATTGCAAGTGTTGGTATACGTAAAAGTGGTCTATCGATTTTAACCAATTTTGCAATACATTTACCAGTTTCTGGATAATTAACAAATACTCTACCAGCAACACTTAAGTCTCTATCGAACCAAGTATGCCAAATACCACCACCGTAAGTTTCAACACCAATTTGATGATATCCTTCCTTATTTTGTTTTGAGATTGGTTTAATTCTTAAAACAGGTGAATCTGTGTGACCACCAACCATTGAAAATCCATTTCCAGGTTGATATTCACCACCAACTGCAAATGCAATCAAGGATGATGCATTACGAGTCACAAAATATTTTGAGTTTTTCTTAATTTGTCCAGCCCAATTTGTACGTTCAGAAAGTTCATGAAACCCATTATCTTTGAGTTGTTTCTTCACTGTGTTCACAACGTGATAAGGAGTTGGGGATTGATTAACGAAATCAAGGAAACCTTGTGCTTGTTTAAGTGCAGATAATGACATTTTCTTTAAATTGTTCAATCTATATATAAATATGTCGATCTGATCAATATCCTATATATTTAAATATACAAGTCAAATAAAGTAAAATAAAAGGAAATAGAATATAAAAAGCCAATAAACGTCATGTCCAACAAATCTCTACTCTTCTTGAGGGTGAGAAAGTTCCCTCTCCGTCATACGGCATCAGCCAATATTTCTTATTGATAAAAGGTTCTTTTTTTTTTTTTTACCTTTTCATTTTATTATATCTTTTAACATCTGTTGTTAATCTACAATATGCTTTTACTTCTTTGAATTGGTTACTCAATCGCTTGATATTATCTATGTTTTAATTTTATTTTCATTTTTTTTTTTTCATATGTACCGAAAAAAAACCTATTATATAATTAATATTGACACATACACTATAAAGAATCCAGTCTATCATTAATTTCTTGTGATGTCAGCTTCCTGAATCTAGGTCCACTAACATTGGTTGTACCTTTAAATCCAAGCATATCATCATTTGCATTACCAATTACACAGATTTCAACAGTATCACCGTTCATTTCACCTTCAATTGATTCTTTTAAAGTTAAAAGTGCAATATGTATAGCGTCTTCTAATTCTAATTCATCATTCCATCTTTTCTCTAAGAATGTCTTTGCAGCATTTGATCCTTTCCCTATTGCAGTTGCCTTCCAAGGGAAATACGATCCTGAAGGATCAATTTGATATAACATAAATCCATTGCCTTCGTCATAACCTCCAAGTAATAATGAAACACCATAAGGTCTAACACCAGCACTTTGAGTTGCTTCTTGCATAATTTTTGCAACATCAGAAACTAAAATCTTTGTTGGTGGATATTCATTATAGATTCTTTTGTAATTTGTATGTGAAACTTTACGTGATTTATCAACTAAAACTCTAAAATCTGGACCCATACCTGAATATGTCATTCCAATGTCTGGTGCAATTTTTGAAATCTTTTCTATAAAATCTGAATTGACTAATATTGATGGTGATTTCTTTTCAGTTGCAAGTACAATACCATTTGTTGCCTTTATACCTAAAGAAGTAACACCTTGGTTAACCGCAGCCAATGCATGTTCAATTTGTTTTAATTTTCCTGATGGAGAGAATGTAGTAAGTGAGAATGAATATCTATCTGCCATTTTATTTACTTGATGATTACCCTCCCAAAATCCCAACCAACTCTATCTTTTACAAGAACATGATCCTCATAATCAAGAGGGCAAAACTGCATTTAATTTATTATACTCAGCGAACTGGGAAAATAAAGCAAAAATGATAGAGAGGGAAAAAAAAAAGAATAGACAAACACCTTTACACCACCAATTTTTCATTTTTTTTTTTTTCATTTTTTTATTTTTTTTCATTTTTTTTTTCATTTTTTATGATAATTTTTTTTTTTATTTCTTAATTTTTTTATTAAAACCAAAACGACTTTCCAATGTGGCTATCTACAAGTATATTTATTAAAGATACCAATGGCTACAAAAGGTGTTAGTAAAGGATCTGCGAGGCAGAGTAAAAAGACAAATAAAAAAAATTCAAAATCTATAACAGGAAAATCCAATTCCAACTCAAATGGTTCTTTGAATTTTGTTCCTATAAAGAAAAGCAAAAAGGCTAAGAATAAAAAGAAGAAGGATGATTTAAATAAGGAAAAAAATTTACTTGATGATAAAAAACGTACACGGGAAAATGGTTTTGATAAACTAAAAAATTCCAGTTTAGATCCAGATAACAATGATAATGATAATGACACGATAGACAGCGAAGATGAATTTGTAGATATTTCTTCAGCTTCCATATCTTCAAGTGATAATCATGATGATGATGAAAGTTCAAATAGCGATGATACCGCAGGTAAAAATGATAAAGATATAATATTGTTGGATTCAGATTCAGACCCAGATGGAATAATAAATACTGATGGTGATGCTCAACCACCATTGAAAAAGCGTAAAACGGAATCTAAGTCCAATATGGATGATGATTATATTGCATTTGATTTTTCTTCTGACGAGGATATTAGTAAAGATGAAAATGTTGAAAATAGTTTATATGATGATAATGAATATCTGAGCAATGATGAAGGGAGTTACCATTCAAAAAATATTAATCACAAAGTAGGCGAGGCTAATGATGAATTTCCATGGATAAGGAATAGTGATCACTCAAAGGAAAGGGAAATGTCCGATTGGTTGACTTCGGAGATAAAAGATTTTGTTAGATATATTTCACCATCAGCTGAAGAAATTAAAAGTAGGAATAAAGTTATTGAGAATTTAAAAGAACATATTAAGTCAATTTGGCCAGATGCGGAACTTCATTGTTTTGGATCTTTTGCTACAGATTTATATTTACCAGGTTCTGATATTGATTGTGTTGTGGTATCAAAACGTGGACGGTATGATAACAAAAGTTCATTATATCAATTAACATCATATATAAGAAATCACAAATTAGGTATTGAAGTGACACCTATTGCAAAAGCTAAAGTTCCAATCATTAAATTTGTTGATCCTACTACGAAAATTCATATCGATATCTCATTTGAAAGATCAAATGGATTAACGGCAGCAAAATTAATTATTGATTGGTTGGCCAATACTCCCGGTTTGAGAGAATTGGTACTGGTTGTAAAACAGTTTTTATCTGTTAGAAAACTTAACGAAGTTCACGTTGGTGGTTTGGGTGGTTTCTCTATAATATGTCTGGTTTATTCATTTTTAAAATTACACCCAAGGTTATCAACCAATAATATTGATCCATTAGAAAATTTAGGATGCCTTTTAATTGAATTTTTTGAATTATATGGTTATAATTTTGGATATGATGAAGTTGCATTGGCATTCACATCAGATAAACAACCAATTTATGTGACCAAAAATTCAAATTCTGATCTGATGGGAAGAAATCCATTTTCACTAGCAATTCAAGATCCATATGATTCTTCTAATAATATTTCACGTGGTTCTTTCAACTTAAGGGATATTAAACGTGCATTTGGTGGTGCGTTTGAACTTTTAGCAAATAAATGTTACGAAATGCAATCTGCTACTTACAAACAACGATTAGGAAAGTCAATTTTGGGTGGTATAATCAAATATAAGGGTAAACAGAGAGATTTTCATGATGCTAGAGAGCATGTTAAAAATGTAGCATATCATGCGGCAAGTGCCAAGAAACCTACAAAAAAATCTAGTGGTGTACTACCGCCATTACCATCCGAAAAGGCTGGAATTGACGTTGATGACTATTATATGTCAGACTCCTTCTATTCTGATTCAGAATTGGAAGTAGAACAAAAAAAAAATTCAAAAAAGCTTAAGGGAAACAATACAGATAAAAATGAAACCAAAAAATATGAAGATATATTTAATTCATCTCAAAAACCCAACCCAAAAAGAACGACATCACAAAACCCGGAACAGTTACTTGGGATACGGGATGCCAATAGTGAAGATGATAACTACACTCCAGATGTAAATACAGAGAGAAAAGAACCAGATTTTACTGATTCTGGGAGTGATTATGACCCACTTGAGGCGATAAATGATTCCAAAAAAGTTGTTTCTGCTGTTTCTTCTTTGGCTAAGAAAGAAAAGAGGGAATACTGGTCCCAAAAATCTGGTAACATATTTTGAAATATCATTTAATGTATAAAACAGAAAAAGAATAAGTAAATGCATAAATAAATAGAACCTAATAAATAAAAGCTGAAATTACTTAAAAAAGTAACTATTGCGAACAATCGCGACCATGCAAATTTGTTTATTAAGAAGAGTTGGCGTTGCACTATCATTACGTTTGTTTAGAGTGGCACTTCACCACCTGAGTGCATTGATAAACATAGGTTTATTTAACTGTTGATTTCCAATTATACATGACGAGTACACCTGATACTATTTTGAAATCGGTCCTCACTGGACTGGCGACAAGTGATTTTGAGGGAATCAATGCCACAAAATTCTGGGACTTTGTTACAGGGTTGTGTGGTGAGCTAGATGAATTTACCAAAACTGTCATATGGAATTGGTTACTCAAAGATCCAAATTTTGAAGTTTTAAGAAAAAATCCTGAATTTGAAAACGACTATGGTAAAAATGGTAAAAGTTCATCGATTATAAGAGAAGATAAAGACACATTGCCAAACTTTCAGGATTTTTTCAATGATGAGAATATCAATGATTATACTATTAAAGTGAGTGATGACTATCAATCGCTTTATCTCACAGGTGTGCAGCAAAAGGATAACATTTTAGGTAAAATGCCATATGATTTGCTCAGAATTATTGCAAAACATAAAGAGGCGGGGATTAATTCGTTGAATTTAATTGAAGAATCAGGTCAAGATAAACGTTCGTTAACTAACAGATTGCAAGTTTTAGAAGATAATCTATTAATTTCAAAGTATTCAGTAGTTGTGAAACATTTTAGTACCAATCATATGGTTCATTACAGATTTGCCAAAAGCCTTAATGAAAAAGATGAAATTGCGCCAGATTTTTATGATCGTTATATGACAATGGGATTGATCATCGATGCTGTTAAAAAGGAAGAGAATAAGATAAGATTAACCAGGGACTTATTTGAAGAGATTAAACAAGGTCAGCCAATTTTCAAGATACGTTGGTTTAATAAAATTTTGAAAGTCCTAGTTGACAATGGATTCATTGAAATGATTCAAGTTGAGCACACAGAAACTAACAGATTTTTTGCTGCTGTTAGATATCTAAAAGATTTGCCTCCTAATAATAAAAAAACTGAATTTTTAGAAAAAATACGTGAGCAAGGTTTAAATAGCAAAGATGATGGTGATGATACTTTTGATACTAATGAAGTTGATGAAATAAATGAGATTATCAATCAACCAAGAGTAAATCGGTTTTTTCCCTTGGCAAATCAAATTCGTGATTTGATCCAAAGTAATCCTGGAATAATGAATGCTACCATTGATACTGAACTTACTGGTATATACAGTACTAGGCAAATACCTAATATTGTTGAATCCATTTCATCGAATATTCCCTGTCCTGAAAACCCTAATGGTATAATTGGTCAACTATTTCAGATGGGTAAAATAAAATTCTATAGGTTTACAACACAAAATTTATTGAACAGAAGAGATCCTAACTATAAATTTGTTGAACCGGTGGAAGATGAGATTGCGGTAACTGCAGATAGCACACTATTTGAAGAATCTATAAATTATGGAAGTTCATATTCTACTGAGAGACGTTTGAAGGTTGTTAAGATTGCTGATGAGAACTTAATAGACAAATACTATTTGATTCCTAAAGGTTATTCTGGAAAGTTGGGTTCCAAATTGGCTGCTAATGTAACAACACGTTCTGCTTTACAAGGACGCTATCATTCAGAGAATAATTTAATTGCTATTGATACCAAATCAATGAAAGCTGAAAAAAATCTTGAATTATTCAAAGAGATTGTCGATGAAAGGTTAAATAACATCTGTGATTTCAATAAAAAGGCTGAAAAACTTGAATTCATTACAAATGAAAAAAATATAGATGGAAAACAAAGTCCTTTAATTGAAGCTGTCATAGAAAACGAAAAAAGAAGTGAGAATGTTAATATTGAAAAAATGGAGACAACACAGTTGGATTATGGGCCTGAATTCAGAAGAAAAAAATTGAAAGAATTAGCTGATAAGAAAAAATGCATCTGTATCAATAGAGACTTTTGTGTTTCATTGTCTAGCGCTATGAAATTAGATTACTTGATCGATCGTCGTACTCTTATAAGGGATGCAACATATTTAGCAGAAAAGGAGCTAATCGAAATCGAGAGATTAGATAATAAATTTGTTGTCAAATCGATTAACAACCCACCAAGTGAAGATGATGTTAAAGAAACTCTTGTGGATAATCCTAGGGGTAGTTCTGGCCCAAGAAAATTTAGTGCAAAGGTTCAATTTCAAAATATTCCTGTTCGTAATGAAAATACACTTATTAGAGGATGGAAAAATGAGAATAGAGACACACGTTTGAAAAGTGCTGTTAAAGCTTTAAATGTTACATCGAAACGTAAAACTCGTTATAAGAAAGTGGTACTTGTCGGAGTTGATGAAAATGAAAAATTGGATGATATAGGAGAAGTTGATGATGAAAATAATGAAGAAAATGAGCTTTTCGATGAAAAGAACAATGAAGACATGATTGAGCCATTAATGGATGATAGAAAACGTAAGAAACTTAAGGCAGCAAATAAATCCCAGGTGAGGGTAGCCAAGGCATTTAAAAAGATCCGTACCTCTATTAAAGTTACGAATGATCATATCTTGCTTTTAATAAAAGCTATTATTGTTTCACAATCATTATCTGTTGGTGGTAACATTGACTGGCCAAAAGTCTCAAATGTTCTTGATGACATTTATGGTATTGCTACATTAAGAAGACAATGGCCTAGACATAAAAAAATGTTGGGACAAAGAAATTTACTACATGCTAAAAAGAATTGGGAAGCCGCATTGTTAGATGCGGTTTCTCGTGGTGATGTTACATCAGCGGATTTGGAAAACTATGATATTTTCAAAATGTTAGATTTATGGAAGGGGAATGGTGCTGATATATTTATTGGTAAATCTGAATTTGAAATTTCTAGTGATTATGAAGATAATTTCAAAACACATTATTTTAAACCTTTGAAAGATGAATCTGGGCTTGAAGTATTCAGAGAGCCACCATCAATGATTGAAAAGGAACATTCTTGGGCTAGTAAAAATTTTATGTATCCTGTTGATGCATCGGATTATTTGAAATTATTAGAAGAATGTGAAAAACCAACATCATTACAACTTGCAAAGACAAAATTAAAGGCGTTATTTGCAACAAACTCCTCCAAATTTAGTTCGAATAGAGTACGTGATTTATTTTCTGGTATCTCAAAGGAATTATATTCTGAAGCGTTAACACAGTTGGAAGATAAAAAGGCAATTGCATTTCTTGGTGAAGACTCAAAAATTAAATTTACGCTTACAGACCGATTAATGTTAACATTAGATTGTAAATTGAATGATGAATTTGTTAAAAATGCTATGAGGATGTGTGAAGTTTTTGATGATATTGATACCACACATAATGGTATTTTACTCTCTACAAGATGTTCAAGCGGGTGCTATGCCTCAATATTTTCACTTTTCAGTAAGAGCAATATTGTCGTTACGAGAGTTGATCAAAAGATGGATTCAATGAAGAGCTACTACACAAAATCTCAAGATAGGAGTAAGTTAGAATCTGATTTTTTAATCACACATTACAATAAGGATTCTGTTATTTTACCTAAGAAAGTTCCTGAACCACTTGATTCACCATGTTCTTTGCTCTGGGTTGATTTGGCAGGTGATTTTAATGAGAAACTTTGGCATAAATGTGTTTATGTATTATTATGGAGTATTGTTTTCAATCCTGGTACCCCAATAAATACATTATGCGCTAGGATTCATCCATTGCTGGAACCTTTTGAGGTTAAAAGAATTTTGGATTGGTTAATCATGCGTGGAAATATCTATACTCGAGAGTTTGGCGGATACTGGCCTACCGAATTTTGGTACAACGTCAAATGAACATATTCTACTAGGCTGTTGTACTATGTATTTTTAAATTATTTTGTGTATTTTATTCTTTTATTATAAAGTTATTTTTATGTTACTTAAAACTAATTACAACTTATCTGTATCATCTACGCGTCTGTGTTTTACTAGATCCATCAATTTTTTATCTCTTTGGAAACATTCAACACGAGTTTGCATGATAGTATCGGGTTCAACAAGGTTGAGGGCCAAACTACCTCCGCATTCGGGACATTGGCGAGATGAGTTCAAATATTCTTTCAAGGAATCTAGATCATAGGTATGTTTGCACGATTTGTTCTTATATGGTTTAACAAAAAGTTGTCTCGAAATAGGGCATGTAAGATCAACTTTACCACCATCAACTTCAAGATCATCATCATTGTCACCGTCTGTATCTTTCTCCTTTTCTAAACTAAATGGAATTGGCCTTTCCGGATAAACTGAAACAAAAATAATTTGTTTGAAAGTTTTAATAGCTGTATGTTTAAGCTTTTCTTTATCTGATTCCACCCCTGATCCTGTTCCTGTCGATTCATTTGAACTAGATTTTAAAGTTGATAACCCATCTTCGAAAACTTTCATTAACGATATTCCTGGGGGTGTTGTGTTATTTTCAATTGCCGTTGATTCTTCAGCAACATATTCATAAAGGTTCCCAATATCTAAAGGCCTCGATGGATTTTGAAAAGCAGTATGCAACATCAAAGAATACGCGTCATTTGATAGCGAATAGGTTTGAAATGCATCATCAACACCTGAAATCCAATCATTATTGATAACATCTTCATAAATCGAGTCTCTAACTTTAGAATATTCAGTTTCTGATATGTCGCCAGAATTGAACCTCTGGGCAGCTATCTTTAATTTCAAAGAAATACTATCTACAAGTGATTTTTGCAAATCTGCAAAGAATGGTCGAATGAATTTATCGTAGTATGTTGTTTTAGCAGAAGGACTATCTTTTCGTAGTTCGTCCCTACTTTTGGGCGTAAGAGGGTAATTCTGTGGAAGCAAAACTTGTTCAGCGACGCTAACGCCCTCTCCAGCCCCTTGTACTTCTACCTCTACTTCTTGTTTCATTTTAATGCACTCAATATCAATTGTACCAATTTCCTTTCGACAGAAATACACCAAAATAGTAAGAAACAACCCAATTCCATCAAGTCCTATTCTTTCTATAAACAACAGAAACGACGCGCCGTAAATTTTTTTTCTTTTCCCTCCTTTTTTTTTGTTTTTTGTTAATGCTGAGCATTTTTATTGTGTGTTTTCATGATGATGGTGATAGTAAGTATTAAATTGATTGTTTTGCTTCTTTTTGGTGGGTTAAGAAAGCAATAACAAGTAGGTTTTAATAGCGATTTTAGAACTTTGGGCTAGTATTTAGTATTTAGTATTCAGTATTTAGTATTTAGTATTTAGTATTTAGTATACATAGAATCGAATGAAGTTAACAGGATCGGAAGAACAGGCTAAGAACACTAAGAGCACCAAACAGACAAAGATGCCAACACCACAGGAGATGCAGGAGCTGTATGACAAGATCACGCCTCTTCAAAAGATTGTCACACTGCAGCATATATATAGTCTGTATATGGCAGCTTCACAACAAAGTAATAAGAAGGAAGTGAGTTTCAACATCATTCAATTACAACGTATGATTAATTCTAATCCTCTAGTCAATCCAGATTTTGATTTTCTTGACATCAGTGGATTTTTAAATACAAGTAAGACTAAGGATAGAAACAACAAAACAGGTGGGATCAATTCCAACAAAGGACCTGTTAGTCCTGTTCAATTAATTCAGATATTAACTGAATCTTTAACTTTACGTGATGAAAGAGGAAGGAACGAACAAGTTATTCAACAAGTGCCAAATACTATGTTATTTAGATTAAGTAAATTTATTGATTTAAATTTTGTCAAAGATAGATTAATTAAATTATTAAATGCCTATAAAAATACAACCCTCAAAGAAATTGAAGATCTTGAGAACAAATGGAAGACAAAGAAAAGTGAGATACAGAAGATTGAAGAGGGGAAAATGGATGATGGTGTATTGTACGAAGAATTTTTAAAAGATTTGAAAAGAAAACGAGGATCTATTGATAAATCTAAAGAGAAGGAAAAGCAAAAGGAAAGAGGGAAGGAAAGAGAAAACATGAAAGAGAATGTTAAAGAGAGCGTTAAAGAAAATGTTGAAGGGGGAGTCAAAGAAAAAGTTAAAGAAAGCGTCAAAGAAAGCGTCAAAGAAAGTGTCAAAGAAATCATAAAAGAAAATTTTGAAGAGCTTCAAAAGGAGGAGAAGAAAGAACATGTGATACAAAACCCCAGAGAGGAAGTTAAGGTAAGTATAAAAGAGAACATCCAAGAGAAAAAACCCGAAATTGTCGTTGAGACTCCTATTCCAGTTACAGTTTCAAGCTCGGGTCCAATTCTAACAGAGCAAGATAAAATCAATGAAGGAAAGCCTCAGATAACAGAAAATGTGGCCAGAAAAGATAGTTTAAGTGATAATGAAAAAGTAGATGATTTGAAAATACCTAAAAATCAAACTAAAACAAAAAGTACTGGAGATAAAAATGAAGACTTTAATAAAGAGGAAAAAGAAGATATTTTTATTGATGCAAAAGAAAACGTAATTGAAGACGAAGAGAATCAAATTGATATTTTAAAGGATGAGGTAGAGGTTTCACATAAAATACAATCTTTAAAGCATAAGTTAGATGAATCCACTGATGGAGATATACCGAATAAAAAGGCTAAAATTGATACAACTAGAGAGCAAGAACCAGAACCAGAACCAGAACCAGAACCAGAACCAGAAGAGACTGAAAAGGAGTCTGGAGTTGCTGATAATGAAACCAAAACGATGGCACAAACCAGGGCTAAAACTAGAAGTATGACGAATACAGAAGAAAAGACGATACAACACTTGAAAGCGGAGAATAAAAAATTTCAACAATTATCAATACAACTCATAACACATATTTCATCACATCGATTTGCATCTATGTTTTTGAATCCCGTAAATACCAACGATGAACCACAATATTATCAGTTGATTAAAAAACCGGTAGATTTGAAAACTATTGTAAAATTGATCAAGTCCGGTAAGATCAGTAATATCGAAGAATTAGAATTGGATATGCAAGTTATGTTTACAAATGCAATTATGTACAATGATATGAGTCAGGAGGATGTTTATAAAGGTATACTGGATATGATGAAAGAATGGGAAGGTTTGGTTTCTATGTTGAAGGAAAATATTTAATGTTTAAATGTAAAATAGGATGTTAATATATGTATACGAATAAATATGATTTTTATAATATTATATTTTATTATGTTGGACGGATTTATGTAAATATAAAGCTAAATGATATATAAATATATAGTATATACTATATACTATATAGTATATATCAAATGTACAGATTATAAACAAGCTGGAAAAATAAAATGACCCACACTGGCCATAGTTCTAATTTCTCATTTGTGACATTAATTTTTGGTTTTGTTCTTGGAATCTAGTACCGACTCTTTCACTGTGTTTCAAAAATTTTTCAGCACATTTGGTCAAACATGAGTTTTCTCTGTCAGTCAAATTTTCAGAGGTGAAATCGGTAACACAATCGTTGAAACATCTGTCAACAAGAGAAGTGTAAAGTCTCATGAAGTCAGCCATTTGCTTTTGTTCGACAACCTTTTGGAACTGTTGTTGTTCTTGGTAATTTAGTTGATCCATATTGTTCTGTTCTAGTCGTTTGCTGTAAAATACAAGATAACCACCTACCCTTTCTCCCCCCTCCCGAGCCCATTCACCACTTTCATACTAATGTTACTGAGCAGAGGAAGAAGAAGAAGATCAACACAACTCCTTCCCGGCTCTCTCTCCCGCTGCTCTCGACGAAGTGAAATTTGCGAAATTTTGTGGGTAAAAAAAACAAAAAAAAAAAAAAAAAAAAGAAACAAAAAGGCAGAAATCCTGCTGGTGCACGGTGTTTTATATTTTTCATGGCATGAATTTTGACGGGTGGAAAAAAAATGTGGAAAATTTTTGCCGTTTGCAGGAAGAAGAAAAGGCTTGAAGAAGAGGTGGGATTAGACGGAAGTAGGGTATTAGGATCCGATTCGGTAGTAACGAGATGGCAACTAGAACTTATGCGGAAAGAGCAGCGGTGCACACTTCTCCCGTTGCTGCTAGATTGTTTAATATCATGGAAGAAAAACAATCTAACTTATGTGCTTCTTTGGATATCACAACAACTGACGATCTCCTTGCAGTTCTAGACAAAATAGGTCCTTACATTTGTCTTGTCAAGACCCACATTGATATAATCTCTGATTTCTCATATGAAAAAACCATCTTACCACTTAAGGAACTTGGTAAAAAGCACAATTTTTTAATCTTTGAAGATAGAAAATTTGCTGATATTGGTAACACAGTTAAGAATCAATACAAATCCGGTGTTTTCCGTATTTCCTCATGGGCTGATATTACTAATGCGCACGGTGTTACAGGTGCAGGTATTGTATCTGGTTTAAAACAGGCTGCACAAGAAACTACTGATGAACCAAGGGGTTTATTAATGCTCGCTGAATTATCTTCAAAGGGTTCTTTGGCTTATGGTGAATATACTGTAAAGACTGTTGAAATTGCCAAAACAGATAAAGAATTCGTTATTGGCTTTATTGCACAAAAAGAAATGGGTGGTAGAGATGAAGGTTTTGATTGGTTGATCATGACCCCCGGTGTTGGATTGGATGATAAAGGTGACGCTTTAGGTCAACAATATAGAACTGTTGATGAAGTTATTAAGACTGGGACTGATATTATCATTGTTGGTAGAGGTTTATATGGTAATGGTAGAGATCCTGTTGAACAAGCAAAGAGATACCAAAAGGCTGGTTGGGATGCATATTTAAACAAATTCAATTAAACAGTTAGAGAAAAATTTTAAATATAAATTTAATAAAAAATTAAAGAATTATATTGAATAATATATATTATGTTTGTCTATATCTATTTGTGAAAGTCTATAAAAAATAATACGAATGGTGTAGCTTTTTTTTTTTTTTTTCTAATTTGTTATACATTATATAACTCATGGAGAAAGTTTCTCTTGTAAACTGTCCTGCAAATCTATCGTTAATTTCTGTCTCGTTATTTCAAATACTAGAAGGCCAATGGAAGTGGCTGGAATATTCGTCAATGTATATCTTGTGAATCCTTTGTACATAAATGCAGGCCACGACATACCTGATTTCATTTTCCTCGCAATAAGAATGTCAAATGTTTGCTTATAAGAATTATAATAGAGCCTGAACCATTTCGAACTTTCAATCTTATTTGCTTCATTAAATATATCAAGTGCTTCTAATCTTGCCAAATGAATTTTTTGTATTTTATTAAATGGATATTGGATACCGATCAATGCACTTGCTGCAGATGCACCAGCAAATAATACAAATGTTAATTGTAATGCTCTAGCAGACTTCCTTGTATTAACATCATTCGGATCAACATCTAATCCTCTTATACGATCTAACCAATCAATAACACTTTTGGTGTTACTATATCCTTTACTCTTGATAACTTCAAAAACTGCAAAATAACATCCAAATCCAAAACTTTCTTTAACCAGATTAAGCCAAAATCCTGCAAATATACCAATAACACCAATATCTTTCAATTTTTTCCATGCATATTTATACAATCCATCATTTTTAACATCACCTGCAACTAATTCTGCATAATTAGAACGTGAATATAATGCATCGATAGGACTGGCAGCAATACTACTAACTGCGCCAGCAATAAACCCAGCTCTAAATGAATCATAAAAGGAAAGTAGCCATGCATACCAACTTTGAGTTCCTTCCCCGGTGGTAACACCCGTTATTGTCCATTTCCATCCTCTATTATCTGTAAAATATTGTAAAAATGTCAAATAGGTTGAATATAATATAACACCAATACCACAATTGGCAATAATAGGTGGTAAAACTTGATTAGGTATGAATTGCCATCCCATACGTCGTACTGATTTATATAGTAATATTGGACTTGAATGTGTAAAGATATGATATGGTTTTCCAGCAAGTTCGTTTGCTAGTAATATACGTGAAACTGTCAAATAATCAAATCGTGCCGGTCGAAACAATTTAGCAGGTGTACGTATATATATTGATGTCAATTGTATTATTATTGCACGTATACTTGCAGATGATGCAGAGACAACTTGAGTTGATCGTTGACTGAGTCCTGATGTTTGCCCCGATATTTGTCCGGGGCTCTGTGTCTGTTGCTGTATCCCGTCTTCATGTGACGGTTTCATTGGTCAAGCTCTCGCAAAAAAACAGAAACCGTTGATTCAATTTCTCTGTATAATAAGTTGGATTATTCTAAATAATCAACTGAATGTGGAAAATCTGCAGATCAACCAGATCTAAATTTTAAGACACCTTGAAATATTGTTGTAGAACCCCCACCCCCTCCTGTTCTCAAACCCCCTAAATAGAAGCGGTTCCCAAAACGTGAACATTCTGAAAACGTAAAGCGAACACGGCTTTTCTCAATTACCGATGTTTCAAATAAATTTTCGTTATATTACTACGATTTTAGTACAAAAGATACAAATATCAACCAGACTTGGCGACTTCTTCCACCAACTTCTTCAATGAACCATCCATCTTGTAACCCTTCAACTTGACCAGGTCAATTTGATCCTTTTTTATCATCAACAAGTTACGTAACATCTCAATTATTTCATCCTCATGGCCACTATTTGGATAAGATGATCTGTTCTTTTGTAACAATTGACTGGAGATTGCAAAAAGTTTGTCAACAACATTCTCAACATTCTCAAAATCATAATTTAATACTATTTTGCAAGTTAAACCTAAAACATCTCGCTGCGTTTTAATCATACCTTTAACATCTGTTCCATTAACATCAGGTTTCATTAATTCCACCAACAATCTCAAACATCCTGCATCAAGAACTTTATCCAATGACAGTTTTTCTAATGGTAAAGTTTTATTATTTATTAATAAACTAGTCAAAGTATTCAGTGCATGATTTCTCAATTGTCTACATGGATTATAACATTGATGTGATATTGCTTCAATTAATGGGTACCATGGTGATACAACTTCTAGACTTTTCTCTTCCCTAGCAGTTATTGACTTACCAAATGATTCCTTTTCAATAACATTACTTAATTTACTCGTTAAAGTTATAGATTGTAACGCTGTATTGACCAATTCTTGATATGGATTCTTATTGATTTCAACTTTCAACCCATTATCAATCAATTTGTCATATTCATGTTCCCATTGTGCACCATAAGCACCAACAGCTGATATTTCATCTAATAATCCTAATATATCCATATAATTATCATATTCAATTGGTGATGGTTGTTCATTAATGATTAATGAAATAAACTGATAAACATTTTCAGCATTTTTAGGTGATGAAGCAAAGACTCTCATAATAATCCAGTATTTATTAACTAATACAATATATTTGCAACACCATGATTCTTTGACAATAACTAACTGTTCCAAAGGAAGTAATATACCAACACCGTGTTTCACAAATGAATCACGGGATGAAACTGCTAATTCATGAACTTTTTCAAGTGTAGAATTTAATATATCTTTATTAACTTCACTACCTACTTGAATCAATAATAATTTGTATGATAAAATTCTGCATACTGTAGACATCTTTATATCTTTGTTATTGCTATTCAAAATAGCATCATATTTACTAAATAATTGTGAAATTAATTTTTGGTTTTTAGTGATTAATAAATAACAAACAGTTATTTCTAAAAGTAATAATGTTTCTTCAATATAATATCTTTCAGTTGATTCATTCTTATGTGGTAAAAGAGCAAGCAAAATTTGGACTAATTTGTTCATGTTATCAAAATCTTTAACTTTACTAACATTAATAAACAAATCATTCATTCCTGTACTATTAATAAAATCAAGGGAAGCTTGTGAAACTTCAATCTCTTCATTTGTAGGTTCTGGGGTGTCGTCTGATAAACCTTTCCAATATGATGAAAACGTTGAAAATAATCCACTGTCTTTGGAAGAATTAGATTTATTAATTTGATATTCACCAGCAGGTTTATTCAATCTTTCAAATGCTAATTTTTTTTGAAATTCTTTAAACATGTTTGGATCAATAAGTCCAATTTCAAAGAGTTTTAAAATAGCCTTTATAACATAAAACCATCCTTTAGTAACTTTGTAATTAGACCTTTTCAAAATCCTAAATAATATTATAATACTTAACTGAGCCCTGTAATCACGACCAAATATAACTGAAAAATCACTGACGTAAACTGAATCTTCATAATCTTCTGTTTCATTAGAAATTGAACGCATTTCAATAATTGGTAAAATATCCTTGTTTTCAAAAAAATATTCAGATTTTTTCACACCTGTTAATGTTGATAAATGCGCAGTAATTTCTATAATTTGATCAACAATTTCTTCCAAACCAAAATAAATTGCAATCGCACCACATTTTTCAACAATTGACATCATCTTTGTAACTATACTATCATGAGTTGCATCATCAAACATAATTATAAATGCACTAATTAAATCTTTATAATGTTTTTCAAATAATAATTTATCAAATGCTAATAAATCACCAATACTACTATTATTAGATCCAGTCCATGTATGATAAATTGTATCAGAATCTGTAACTTTTCTATTTTCCTGTTCAGCAACTAAGGACTGCCAAACGGTTTCAAACCATTTAGATGTACCTTTATGTTCTTCGGGCATAATAATTTCTTTTTCTTTAATACTATTATACATTTTTTCAGTATACCAAACAGGGAAATTTTTGCCTTTATAACAGCCACGTAAATTTCTTTGATAATCTTCTAAAGTCATTGGTTTTTTAACATTTGGATTGTGTAAATCTGTGTTCAACATAATAATTGAAAATGAAAGAACATACATAGCATCAGAATCCGGAACAACTTTTTCTTCTTCAGATGAATCAGTTTCATTTTCTTCTTCTAATTTTTCATCATTTACAATTTCATTCAATGTATCCTGACATTCGATATATCTTTCATTAAAAGTAGAAACAATACGATCAATTTGTTGTGCCTCACCGGGTAATCTAAAATAATTTAATAATAACCTTAAAGATTCATCAGGTCTTAAATTTTTAAAATCTAATAATCCAACAAATTCTTTCAAAAGATTTGATTTTGTAGGTTTTGCCAAAAGCTCTCCTAAAATTTTTTTATCTATACGACCAGAATTAGTAAATAAAAATGTTGCAACTTCTTTATCGTCATTTGTATCTTTAATAAAACCTTTCTTATGTAATGCTTCTAAACCTTTTTCTGGTTTTTGGTTCCATATTTTAACACACTCAATAAAATCTGATTTCTTTGTATATTGTTGAATTAATGGATGATTTTCAAATTGTGAAACATCAATATTTTCTCTAGTACCAATTTTAGTTCTATCATAAATACCATTAACAAAAGAAAGTAAACCATCTAAGCAAATTGGTGGTACATTACCAGTAGTCAATAAAGAGCAATCAGAATATGAAAGTCTAGATAATAATTTAATAAAAGAATTTGTCAAATCTTTCCTGTCAAAATCACAATCATAAGATTTGAATAAATTAATAAATAAATATGGTGATCTACACCATAAAACACTCAATGATTCAATAAGGAATTCCTTTGATTGAGGAGATTTACCAGTTTCAAATTCTTTCTTTAATTCAGAAACTTCAATTTCAGTTAAAGATTTTGTTTCAAATTTTCCCTTCTTTGACATATCAAATACTAAATCATTATATTTCTTTAAGTCAGAATTTAACATTGATTCATCTGAAATAATTGATTGAAAAATTGTTACTAAAATTAATTCTAGTTGTATTTTTAAAAAATTAGGAAAATTTAATGAAAAATATAATGCTAATTTCATAGATAATGTTACTAAAAGTGAAGAATCACTATCTTGAATAATTTGAACAATATGATGACAACAATTATCAGAAATTAAAGGGAATAATTGATTATGTTTAGTTATATGAATACCTGTAATTTCAATAATTCTAATCAATATTTCTAATGCTAAAGCTCTTGTATTTTCAGTAAATCTATATCTATTTTCAGGTAATAAAATGTCAACAGTATGATTTAAAAATTCTCTCATACATGCAATTCCATAAGGTGATAAATCTGCGTCTTCATCAAGTAATTCTAATGAATCTGGAGTTACAGGTTCATTATCTACTCCTAAATCAGATCCGGAAATTTCTTCATTTATAATTTCATTTTTTTCTTCAGTTACTTTATCTATTCCATTAATTTCTAAATCTTCTTCCTTAATCTTTTCATCATCACCTTTTTGTTCTGGTATTGGAGTTGATCTACCTATAGTATCAACTGGCAATGAATCATTTGTAAATTCAATTTGTGCACTTTTGGTATTATGATCAATTTCAGGTTTTGATTCCAAATATTTCAATTTAGAGAAAACTATTTCAGTTATTGATAATAAAGAAGTTTCAGCTGCACTTCTTAACATATCCCTCCTCCTTGTATTTATTGCTAATGAAAAACAAGTTGAAATAATTTCATACATTGAATCATCTGTTAATATATCACCTAAATTTGAAATTACTATTGATTCTAATAATTGAATGATTTTAACGAGTAATAAATCATCTTGTGTTTGATCTGCACCTTCAAATCTACAATGAGCTAAAGTTGAAACTACTTGGGATAAAGCTTGAACTATATTGATTTGATTTGAATTTATAATACCATATTTGAAAAATTTAGATAATGAAGAAATAGCAACATCTGTAATATGACAAGAAGTTGAAGGTGATTTTATAACCATCAAAAATGGTTGTAACAAGGTAATTATATCAATAGAAGAAATTTCACGAGTTTCAGATAAAATTGAACGTAATTCAACAAATCCAGATAAAAAATGATCGTCATCTTTGAATTTTGTTTGATACTTAGTCGAATTTGGAATTTTTGGATATTGATTATCATCAGGGTATGAATTATCACTTAAAAATTGACTGATTAATATAGTAGCAAATGGACTTGAAGTTGATTTGTTATTCTTACGCATTGCCGAAAGAATAAATGTACATTCTTGAATAACAAATGCCAATGGATCCATAATGGATAATGGGCCAGATCTATCCTCTTCCATTGTTTGGTGGATTACTTGGATATTTTTTAATAATACTTTAAAACTTTATCCAACTAACTGCTACCCTACCAATTAACTTGCCTTCTCCTCCTTCTCCTCTCTCTAAATATAGAGAAGAGCATAACAAAAATATGGCAACGTATACAAATCTCGCCGGTGGAAACAACAAGAGCGCGCTGCTCAATAGAAGAATTTCAAGACGGGATCGTCGATTCAGTTTATGGGCTTATTTACGTACATATTTGTTAAAATATATATTTATATTTATATTTATATTTATATTTATAATTATATTTACATGTGACTTCTTAGAATGAACGTGTAAAGTCTGCCTTCCATGATCTCCATGCAAGACGCCATTCTTTAGTTACAAGTTTAGGATGTAACAGATCAAAATCATACTTTTCGAGACGTTCAAGATACAAAATAGTTGGTAATCCTGTCATGTAAGGTAAGTAAAAACATTCTGGGAAAGATCTCTTCTCTTTTCTTAATAATTTTATTATATCAGATCTATTATTATCGTTCGCAAGTTTCTTCATTTCTGATTTAATGGTTTGTAATTTAGATCTTGCAGTAATTATATGATCATTTGCCAAAGTTGCAACATCAAAAACAACATTTTTCAATAGCTCTTTGGTTTGATTATCATCAGATTGACCTTGTAAATATCTAATACATTCTTCTTCTGATAATCTATATTTTGTGAGTGAATCTGATGGTAACATTAAAGTTTGCTTCTTTTCAGCAAAATATTTTAATCCAATTAAAAATGATCCAATTGCAGTTGCTTGTCCTAAATGTGCACTTATATCTGTTAATCCATTCCGTAATTCATTAGAATTAGGTAATTCTAATAAATTGATACCAACATTTGAAAATCCAGTTAATTGAGGTGATAATAAAATTGATTGCATTAAATAATTAATTTGTGAATGAGTCCCCTCACCAAATGAACAAATTTCTTCTAAATTTCGAAATCCTAATGAACTATTATTATTATAAAAATGTTGATGACTATGAACCATTTGTTTAACCATTGAAAAATCAAAATTTAAATCTTTTAAAATTGTATCTGCTAATAAAATTGTACATGGTTCATTTATATCTAAGAATAATTTTGATGCATTAGAAGTTGTCAAATCATTACATTTTTCAATTTGTTGTAACCAAAAAGAAAATTTTATATTGTTAAATTCTTTCGATTTATTAGTTGCACCAGGTTGGAAGCCAAATGAAATTTTTGATAATTCCAAATTTAATGATTTAAATGCAATGAAAGAATCTCTTAAATATTCTGGATAAAATTTAGAAATAAGAAGTGATGATGGATCCGCCCTTGTTAATTGTTCAATACAATCAAATCTTGCCTTATTTACCTTTTCTAGATATGGATCAACTTTAACTGTTGTAGAATAACAAGAACATATTATATTCAAATGATTATATTTATTTTTATTTTTATTGTATAAAGAACTTCTAGATTGCCTCCAAAATAAACTTGTACCTCTTGGCATTATCATGGTAAAGTCCTGTGTCTAATACAATATCAAAAAATGAAAATTTCATCCCCAAAAGAATAAAAGAAAAAAAGAACAAACCGAAAACATGTTAAATTTCAATTTACCTATCTCTTACAGGTCGACGCGACCAATCGGGAAATTTGTGGTATTTCTGTTATTTATCGATAAATGTATCAAGTTCGGTGTATTTGAAATCATAATAGGTGCTTGGCTGTATCCTAATAATAATTAATATTATTTATGATTAATATGTGCATTGGCAATGGCTATAAAGCTATTATTTGATGATGATTACAGGAGTTGCTTGCAGGATGTCTCATTGTATAACAAGAAGTTACGTGATCTGTTATCGACAATGGAAAAAGTAGAGACAAAGGTTATGATGATATTATTTTACATAACAGTAAGAAATTTAATGGATCAGGGGGCTTTCAGATACAAAGATAGTTGTGATAAGATTATTATATTTTTACCAGCACATGTTAGTCATGAATTGAAGACAGCCCTCTTGAAGGAAGATATATTGAAAAATTCTAAAGTATTGAATTTGACGATAGCTCGATTCTGTAAGAAGAGCTGGTTAAATACAGTCTACTTGGAAGCTCTATCTTATTTAGAGGATGATAAGGATGTGTTTCTGATTAGTCCTGTTGAAAAAAATGGAATATATGTCGATTCTATAAATATATTTCATGTAAATAATGAAAATGGGTGGTATTTTAACGCAGGTGAACGAGGTTTAAAATATGAAAATTTAGATGCTTATGCTAATAGAGGAATAAAAGAGATAATGAAGGTTCCGGAACCTGAAAGAGATGTATTTGCTCATTACTTCTTATACAACGCTATTGTGGATTCACAAAAAAGTATAACTATAGGGGCACATTCAGGTGTTTCATATGATTTCAACTCTTGTAAGTGCATTCATCGGGATAAAATAAAAATTTTAGAAAATTTTAATGTGGATAACTACCTTTTAAGTAATTTAATTATACCTTATATTTTAGAACTTTTTTTAAAGAACATTCATATGGATAATACAGATTTGATTAATACTATTCTTGGCAGATTAAAGCCAAGAGCTAATAACTTGAGTGAGCTAAATACATTCAAGGAGGGAATGTTTCAATTACATCAAAGTTATAAAAATGGAAGTAAAAAAAATCTTGACGTTGGATTAATTGGTTTCTTTGGACCATCATCAGCAAAAATAGAAAAAAGAGAATTTATTGATTCTTTCTGTTTTAATGCTGCTGATAGGTTCACTAGATTGTTATTGAGCAATGGACACTTTACCAAAGAAAAAAAGAGAAGAAAGATTGAAAAGTCTTTATCTTCAATTCAACAATTAGATAATTCTAATGCAATTGAAAGACAAAACAATACTCAAGAAAATGGAGAACAGAACCAAAAAGAAGAAAAAGAACAACAAGAAGAGCAGGAAGGGCAGGAAGTGCAAGGATTATCTCAAAATATATCTTATGCAGAAGATTTGGCTTTTATGGAAGCCTTGGATAAATTATATCTAGAAAGAAAGCAGAGGTCTTTTTGAGGACAATCCAGATTATGATGGAAATATTTATGGAAAGTATATTTTGGAAATTATTCATAAATTTGAAAAGCAGAAACTTGTTCAAGTTCTAGACCAGACAGTTAACCATAAACTCAAAATTACTGGCTCCTATATTTTTCAATTTGAATGGGAAATTCTGAAACAATTAAATGATAGCACAGAAGTTACAATTGCTTACAAAGACTTTTTAAAGGGTGCTTTTAACTTGGATACAAAATTTTCAAATAAATTTGTCCGCAAAAGACTCAAATATTTAAAGGGAATCCAAGGTAATTTTATAATTAAAGACAATCTTGCTGACCAATGTACTGACCTTGTTTTCACTACTACGAATAATCTTTTTCTCAGAAAAATATTATATCCACTGAATCAATTGGAACAACTTCTTAAAATTTTTGAAGATAAAATCGAAGATGTTTCTGCCTTTAATGAATTCAGTGATAGGTCATCTGCCGATCAAAAAATTTTAGTATGCAACCTAACAAAGGAATTATTCCAATTTTATAGAGAATATTGCAATGCCTCTGTAATGCCCATTTCCAATGGGATTTAGAGTAAGAAATAGAGTCTGCAATTGGTGAAAAAGGTTTTGTATTGAAAGTATCTTAAATTAAATTTTGTGTATTTTTATATCGGTGATAAAATGTATGGCATAAGCAGTAGAAAAATGCTCAGGCTTTTAGAACAGTAACAAACCCCGCATAAATTAACTTTTGCCGATACTTTTAAAATGTAAAGAGTAAATATAAAGCAAATTTTGTTGATTTTTGGTTACAAGGTAGTTTTTTAAACGGGGGCGGGGGGTTTCGTATGTGAAATACAAAGAACAAAACATTTCAGACTAATTTTTAGTGTTAATTAATTAATTTTCATACTTTTTTTTAACAATTGATGCTTTTCCATTAATTTTGTTTCCTCTATCAGTTAAGTTGAAGTTACCACACTATTTCTCGTTACTCTATTATCAAAATAATTTAAAATATTATTTGAATTAGTATTTTACAAGGCAGTGCTAAAGCACCGTGGCGCAGTGGAAGCGCGCAGGGCTCATAACCCTGATGTCGTTGGATCGAAACCAACCGGTGCTAAATTTTTTTAAATTAATGCAGGATAAGAAAGCATTTACAAATAATAGCAAGGATAACAAATTTTATAAGAGCAGAAGTATTTTTTTTTACAATCATAATACAACTGAACAATTATGGAATAAAATTTCTTTCCTAAAAGTTAGTTACTGTATGATGTAGGCTTTTTAAAAGAAGATCATATATGATATGAGGAAACATGTATGATAATACCAGATGAAACAGTTGTATCTATTTTTACCGTTCGAATAATTTAGTTATATTTCTTGTTACGATATTGCTTTTATGGTTGAGAAAATCATCACTTTTTCAGAAAAAAGAAGTAAAACATCAATTCTAATAAACAATTTAATCCTTCTGGATGATCAGCAATTGCTTTAAAATTTCTCTTACCTTTCTTCAATTCCTCATCTTTTAGTTGTTACTCTAAGTTCAAACTCAAGTGTAACTCAACAATAACTCCTTTAACCCCATCCAATATACTCTATTAAAATTGGTCAATAATCAAAATCAAAATCAAAATCATAAAAATAAAAATAAAAATAAAAGCTGACTGCTTCACTTTTTTTTGTTTTTTTTTTCTATTCTCTTCCTCTCTCTTTTTTTCTTGGCTGAGGATGTCCCATTTCTAAATGGCGCTCTCCTTATTTTCACATAAACACAAGGGATAGATAGATCTCCTTGCAAATCCCAATATCAGAGTGGTTGATTTTACAGTTGTTTTTAACATTATAAGTTATTTAAATCATTGCCCCCTCCCATATAATTGACAAAAAATGACAGAATATTTGGTTAAAGATGTCACTAGTAATACATCAGGGATTACACGTCCAATGTTTGTACAAGAGATCACTAAAATTGGTGAAGGTGCCTTTGGTACAGTATTACAGGCAAACTTGAAGAATGCATTATCTGAACCTAATAGTCCACAAGATATTTGGATTGGACCCTTTGCAATTAAGAAAGTGCCAGCTCAAACAGAGTATAAATCACGTGAATTACAAATATTAAAACAAACAAATCATCCAAATATTGTTGCATTGAAATATTTTTATAATTATCCAAACAAAGATGATAACAATAGAATTTATCAACATTTAGCAATGGAATGCTTGCCTTGTAATTTACAATCTGAAATTAAACGTTATTATTTGAATAAATCATATTTGCCTGAAAATCACATAAAAATTTATACATTTCAAATCGCAAGAGCAATGAATTATTTGCATTCATTTCAAATTTGTCATAGAGACATTAAACCATCAAATATTTTGATTAATCCTGAAGCTTTACTTTTAAAAATTTGTGATTTTGGTTCAGCTAAAGTTTTAGAACCAAATCAACCATCAGTTTCTTATATTTGTTCAAGGTATTATAGAGCGCCTGAATTAATCGTTGGTTGTTGTATATATACTACTAAAATAGATATATGGGGGCTTGGTTGTGTAATGGGTGAAATGTATATGGGGAAACCAGTATTTCAAGGTCAAGAACCAATGTTGCAATTGAGGGAAATTACAAAATTATTAGGTCCACCAAGTGAAAAATTTATATTTGATGCAAATCCACAGTATAATGGTCCAATGTATTCACATAAAATTTATTCATCAACACCTGAATCTAGGTTTCAAAAAGTTTTCAATAATGCAAATATCGATGCAATTGATTTGTTAATGAAAGTATTAGTATACAGCCCAACTGAAAGATTTGGACCAGCTCAAATAATGGCTCATAAATTCTTTGATGAAATTAAATCCATAAAATTTTCCGTTCACTCAAGAACTTCAAATAATCCAGTTAAGATAGACAATCTTTTGTTTAACTTTAGTGATTATGAACTGAAAACTTTTGGTAACTTAATTAACGAAATCCTTCCTAGATCTTGATTTGCACGGCACAGTTATTTTTAGATGATATTTTTTTTTCCTATTTTTATTTCCAATTACTACTTTATTACTTTTTTTTCTTCTTCTTCTTCAGTTTTTAATAACAACTCAACAATTAATGATTAATTTGAGTAGATATATAGCTAAATATTACACGGTTCTTCCAATTTCTATTTTTCCTAATTTTTGAAAAGCTTCTGTTTCTCTATAACCTGGTGATTGCTATCTCATTCATCTATTTACTTATTTTATTTTATTTTTTACTTCTTTAATGATTTTGCAATTATATATTTTCTACTACATATTTATATTTAACTGTCATCCTCCCCCTTTTTTTTTAAAAAAATGTTAATAATAATGTTTAATCCGATATACCAACCGATTTACTACAGATAAAATAAAGGAAAAATAGGAAAAAAAAGAATAATTCAGTTGGACATACTTATTTATGCCTATAAAGACAATGAGTTATCCTCCTCCATAGTAGAAACAATCCATAAAAGTGTACAACTGATCATAACGGAAATGTTTGCCCCAACATTTTCTGTACCCATACGAACTGTTGGATTCTCATTGAAACCTTTAATAAGGAATTTAAGCACCAATACTAAAATACTACCACTGAAACCAACTGCAAGCAAACTGAACCCAATAAATAGCACAATTCTAGCCTGCCATTGGATATTACTGACGGATCCACCATCAAATCCACCTGCATTAACAAGCTGCACTTTGTCCAAGGAATTGACAACAATCATACCAAATGTTGAGCAGATAAACGGAATCCAATCAATGAATGTAACATGAATAACTGATGCATTTATCGTTTTGCTGAATATCGATGCATCAATCATTTGCCATAATCCAAGTGAATATAATGCTCCCGAAACATACATTGTTACCGAACGCAATGAATGATAATTCATATGAAATGGAAGGGAAAATTTAAATAATCTATTTGTTTCCGACATTTGAAGTATACCAAGTATGTACTATTATCTGTTATTATTCAACCACAATGAACAAGTAAAAAAAAAGACACATTTTCACTGATACACATGGCATTTAATAGATTGCACATTAATCAAGCCGTAAACAAATTTTGTGAGGAGTGCAGCGCTCGAACAGTCGCCTTTCCATCTAGTAGTAGCATGTAGTCTTTGCAGATAAGCGGTGTCTCAACAACTGAGGGGGAAAGAGCTATCTGTTTGATTTTAAAACAGCCAGAAGCTTTAGTAGACAACATGTAATAAAGCTAAAACAAGATTTATTTCTTGTGGAAGGAAAAACAGTTTTTAAGGTTTGTTATGGTCCCTTTATACACCACCTTTTTAGGAGAGAAGGCGTAAAAGAGAAAGAATTAGCCGGAGGCCAGATGCCACACCAATGGGGTTGGTGCTTGTACAATCAAATATCACCCTTTATTATGATTAATATTATTACAGCCGTTATTTGTAAATATAAAAAATTTTTGTAAAAAAAAGACATACCATCAAGTGTGTAACTCACCTTCAAGATCCTTAAGCCAATTTGGTACAATCGCCCAGTTTTCTGGTTGCACAATACCATTGAAAGATAGAGTACCTGAAACAAGTAAAGTAAAGGCTGCTAGTTGTAACCAGTGGAACTGTTCCCAGCCAATGACTAATGAAATCAGCCAGACAAGTAATGTACGTGATGTATCAATGGTAGACCTCGATGTAGCACTTAATAGATTTGTTAGAGTGATACCACAAAAGTTAAAAATGGAAATAGAAAACATAATCAGCACAGAACTGTAAAGAACAGCATTATTTTCAAATATCTGTCTAAATGCTGTAACAATGTCAAAATATCCTTTACCATAAACAATATATCCAATGAAGATCACTATGATAGTCAATAAAGATCCGTAAAGTCCTTCATATCCAACAATTTCCATTGGTTCTACGCTCAAATATGAAAGGATATGCTCCTCGACAACAAACTGAATCGCTGTCATGGTAATACCCATAAAAATCAGTGTCATTCCAATAATAACATCCAAAGATGTTTCCGTATCTTCAAAATTACTTATACTTTCTCTTTGATCTTCAATATAACCACTGAGACCAACAAAGAAAACACCTAAAAATACAACTAAAAGACTCACCCATTCAAGTTTTGTAATACGCTTTTGAAGAAATATAACAGACATAAGACCAACAATTAAGATAACCGAACCTCTTGTCATTTGATAAATCGAAACAGGTGTATAAAGTAATCCTATATTCATTAATGTAGTACCTAATAAATCACAAGTTGAAGGAATAGCAAGAATAATTGAGTCCTTCCAAGTTGGTCTTCGTCTTTGTGTATCCACAAAGTTGTCAATATCTTCCGCTTGATCCATTAATCTTTCCGTTTCATTGTTATGATTAAGTGCAGATTTAGATTTAGACGTTTGATATTTCATAATAAGCACAGGAACCCAACACAATAGTTCTCCAAGAAACATTTGAAGTGTCTGCAACACTGGCTGGTCAAAATAAGTTGCTGTATCTAAATTTTTACAGTTCTCAACACATTGTAAATCTTGATATTTGGTCAGTATTGAATTCGATGATCCTGACAATACCGTTCCTATGACTATAATTAAAGTCTATATATTGATAAAAAAATGTTAGTATTTTCTGTTGACAACAACAATAACATTTTTTGTTTTTGAAAAAAGAATGAGAAAGTCAGAGACATACCGTATATCTGCTCATTTTTCAATTGAATATTTAGGAACAAATACAAACAATTCTTCAATTAGAATATTAAGATAATATCCAAAGAGAAAATAATGATCCCCCATTTATCTATACCAAAAACAACTGTGGTCTCAAAGTTTACTTGCAAATACCGCGTACCGAGAATGCAACTCTTCTCAAAAAGGCAACTAGCAGCCACACTACAATAAAAAAATGTCCTATCTAAAATCTATAATTCCTACCATTTATCTGTATATTTTATACGTAAAGTTCGGTAAATGGAGTTTTACCCATGAACTTTTTGTTACAACCCTCAGCTATACATTTAAGAGGTGCTGAAAACGCAGCATGCTCAAAATCCGTGTTTGTTGCAGAAACTACATCCTGCTTCTTACTTTTTTGCGTAGATTTGGCCAGCTCTTTTTTCCTTTCACCCACAGTCATTCCACGAAATCTCATTATATTATTGACACATCTGCCGCAATATATATGACCACATGAACCAAAAAATACCTTCTTTGATAAGTCAATGTCAATACCATTAAACTTGTTCCATGCTTTCCAGGGAGATTGGAAACCTTCCTTTATTAGTTTTTTCATATCGTCTTCTTTATTCGCATTTTCCTCATTATGATTTACTGGTATCCCCTCTAGCAAAACAATGCCGCATAACACACATACGTCACTATGCCCTTCTTCACCCAGATTATTACTAAATTTTTCTTTCAGGTGAAGACCAACCCGTCCTTCTGAGGCCTTTTTCTTCTTTTCAGTATTTGCAACTGCACTACGTGCTCTTACCCTCTGATTTTCACGCTCATCATCACGCCTCTGTAGTACATGCATGACTTCATCAGGTAGATCATCGGCAACTGTCAAGCCCGCATTCATAAACAATTCTGAAGAAGGAACAAATCCACTATGAAATGGGAATGAATCACCATCACGAAAGCCTAAGGATTGTAAAAATCTTAAAATATTCGAATGTGAGTGATGTTGTCCATCAAAGTTTAAATTTGGATGATTTATAGGTCTAACAACACGCCTATCAGGAAAACGCCGTTGTGTTCTTCTATGCACCCTATCTGCAACTGTATTATTAGCAGCATCCCTTGCCCTTCTATTTGCCTCAAGTTGTCGTTGTCTCAATACTTCCTGCCTCGATGCTCTATCATTATCAACACGCATAAAGTTTGGCAATGCTGAAGAATTCGGATTGGGTACTTGAACCCGCTGTCTGTTTTCATTTCTTGATCCTAACACCATGTTTACTCTACCACCACCTCTTCTAGTTTCATTAGGTGAAGTGGTAGGAACAAAGAGGGGACCCGATGGTGTATATAACTCATACCCTGGTAAAGATTGTAATATTTGAACTTCAGGTAATTCACGTTCTCCAACAAACTGAATATCATCATCATTTTCGTCAATGGTAGTTTCAAGGGGTATTCGACGATTTGTTTGAGTTGATGATTGGTTGTTCGATTCTGCAAGAAAATTCCTTAAAGGTTCATGTTGTGTCGATCTAGAATTCCTAACGAATCTTTCATCAGCAGATAATGCAATACGTACGCGTGAAGAGGATGTATCTGTGGATCCTACCGTGGCAGTGTCAGAATAAAAACCTGAATCACCTACACTATTTTGTTCCACGCTTTCTAAATCTTCAACATCAGATGTAATCAGAATGGGCCCATCTTCATGTATATGAGAATTTGGATTCGAATAAAATCGTGATGCAGGGTCATTTGTGGTGGTATCAATATGTTGAGTTGTTTGATTGCTTAAATTATTATCGTTATGTTGGGACAACCTTCTAATTCTATGTGAATTTCGTTGTTGACGTAATCTTTGACGTTCATTTTCTCTACGGATACGTCTCTGTTGCTGAATGTGTTGATCTTGTAGTCTTTGTACCAATCCAGGCGTTGAAGGTAAGTTAGATTGGTCGATTGTTGGTGAGACCACTGCAGTGATTTGGATATCATCGTCTGGGTCAGTAATCATTGTATCTGGAATATTAATATGTCGTTGTAAACGACGTCCATGTGTGTTAAGCGAAGATTGCGGCATCCCTTTCAGAATATTATAAAATAATAAAACTATGACAGTAAAAATAAGTGTTGCTTGCCTTCAAGTGGATTCAATTTTAAAATCTTCCTTTATTACACAATGTATGAAACATGTTCGGTGCGTATTTTTTTTTTCTTCTTTTTTTCTTTTTACGTTATGTTTATATTTTACTGAAATATATTACTTTAGAGGAAACAAAAATATATATAGAAACAAACTGTACTATTGATATAGAAGGAAAGAGTAAATGTAGATATATAAGAAATCAAGTTTAGAATTGTGTCACAATTATAAACCACTTCTCTTATACACACCGACAACAATACAATGGTCTCTTTCATAAGGTTCCAAGGTTAATTGTTCTAAAGGTTTAATTCTTTCTTCTCTCATCTTTTGAACTTCTCTAGCAAAAACGGTTTCAGCATCAACAGTTGAATCAATACAGTTAGCCTTAATTGAGATAACAACTCCACCACCGTCTTTTAAGAACATATGTGAATTTAATGCGATAATTCTAGCTTGATCAGGTTGTGCAACATCGGCAAAGACAGCATCGACCATACCAACAAGCATACGGTATTTTTGTGGGTGTCTTGCATCTTCAACAATTGGAATAACATTAGGTCTCTTCTTTGCCATTGAGATTAATTCACGACCTGGTCTGTGAGAGAATTCAACAGCATAAACTAAACCTTCTGGACCAACAATATCGGAAACGTGCGATACGGAAGTACCAGAAGCTGCACCAAGATAAAGTACCTTTGCACCTGGTTTAATAAATATTTGATCAAGACCACCCATAATACCTGCAGCAAGCTTAGATCTGAAAGGATTCCAAACACGGTATTCAACTTTAGTTGGTGGAGTATTTGGGTCTTTTGATGGTTCTTCAACTGAAATTCTCTTTTCACCATAAACTGATTCACCTGGAGCAACATTCTTTGTGACAAGTAAATCTTCTTTTCCTCTAGCGATGAAAACACCAGCATGTCTATGTGGTTCAATAACAACCTTTGCACCACCTTTTGGACCGCCTTTAGCGCCACCTCTTGCACCACCTCTACCACCTCTAGCACCACCTCTACCACCTCTTGCACCACCTCTTGGAGCACCTCTACCACCACCTCTTGAAAAACCACCTCTTGAGCCACCTCTTGGAGCACCACCTCTTGATCCACCACGGCCTTTAATATAATAAGAAATAAAAAGAAAGAAGAAAAAAAAATCGATATGTTAGTATTTTGATCCTTAAGAAAAGAAGAGAGATAGAGAAGGAGAAGAAAAAAAAAAAAAGTAAAAAAGTAAAATACACATTTTATATTGAATTCAATACCATACAGATAAACATAATAAATTTAAATCAATTGATGAATAATTTGAATAGTAAATAATTATGTTGTGTATAGTGTTAATTTATTCATTTAATCAAATTAACTAATTGATATTCATAATATAATGATAAAATATTTTAATAAAATATTCAAATAGTACATACCACCACCTCTTGAAAAGCCACCTCTTGAGCCACCTCTTTGTCCGAAAGCCATTATTATATATAAATATTTAACTGTAAATGTATTTGTCTATGTATGAGACTACCACTGGCTTGAATATACAGAGAATAAAACAAAGAAAAGCAGAGACCAGAAGCAAATGAAGTTGTTTTTACTGCGTCGTTTTTTTTTTCCTCAAAATTTTTTCATGAAAATTTTTTTTTTTTTTTTTTTTTTTTAAAAATTTTTTTTTCTCTTTTCAAATAAAAAAAAAAAAAAAAAGAAACAAAAAAAATAAAATAAAAAATAAAATAAAAAACACAGCTTACGTAACAAAAGACGATCGACGTTATAATTTGATAAATACACGATTTATACGCAAACTATAGTAGAAATATAATATATATAATTAAAGGTTAAAAAGTTAAAAGTTAAAAGTTATCTATATAAGACTATTAATGCGCATATAAGAAAAAATAAAGAGAAGACAAACATCAATTCAAAACCCAAAGATGGATCTTTATCCAGCATGATATCATTCCGCATATCGGTCTTTAATTGGGAGATCTCAGCAACCAATTGTTGATATTCCGCCTTGGAAACAAAATTTTCACCAACAGCTTCCTTCATCGCATTCAATTCAGTAGCTGTTTCCTCTGCCTTTTGTAAGAGAACATCGTCGTGTTCAGCAAGAGTTGCAAACTGAGCTTCAGTAGCCGTGTGTTCTTGAACACAATCATCAAAAAGTTCATCAACTTTTGCTTCATCTTTCTTCGCAAGAGTTTGTTCATCCTTGTCGTTAGTTTCTAAAACAACAAGTCTTGCATTAACCGTTTTCAAATTCTGTTCGATATTGGAAACTTGGTTAGTTAAATCCTGCATGTTTTTGGAAACACCAGAAATGGCAGCAAAAAGTTCGGCCATGGTTGGTTCTGCAGCACCTTTTGGGGGACTTGGAGTCGGTAGAAAGTTGTTTGGACATAGTTGAAAAAGAAATTGTTTGGTTATCTTAAAAAGTAATATCGTATAAATAATAATTAATAATCCTAAAATCTTATAACGTCAACCGCACGCGCTTACGTAAAGTTTACTATTTTTTCTCAATTTTTTTTTATCTTTTTCGGTTATCTGCGAAATTTTTTTTTTCTTTGTTTGGTGTTGTCAACGGTTGATCTATTCTATTAACAATATTTAATCTTGACATTTGACAGTTTTTTACATTTTTTTTGAGGTTCTATGTTATTTATTCCAATTTTTTTTCTTTCATATTTACATATATATATATATATATAGCTCATAAATCATTATTAAGGTTGAGATTATCATTTTTTTTTTTGAAACATGTCTTCATCATTCAATACAAAGGAAACAATTCTTAAGATCAATAAAAAATATTGCAATCAACTTGAATCATATCCATTATCTACAAAAGCAATAACTCTTGCATTTTTTGCTTTATTCAATGAACAACTTGCCTCATTTTTTGCTGGTGATATTAAAAAATTAAATGTTAAAATACCATTAACTAAATATTCATTTTTTATTCCTCATACTTTGACTTCAAGAGTTCCATTAATGGGTTTATTTGCTTTAATAATTAATGCACCATTAACTCATTATGGTTATCGAATTATTCAAAAATTGGTGCCCTCTCCATTAACACCTCGTAAAAGATTACTTCAAATTTTATTATCAACTGGTGTTATAACTCCAATATTTTGTGCTTGTTTTGTATCTTGGATTGGCTTAATTAATAATTTATCAAAATTTAAAAATATTTTCAAAAATAATGAAAATGATAAATCTTTAACTCTTAAATTGAAATCACTGATTTCGGTTTTCATTAAAACTGTCGTTTCTTCATTAAAATCAAGTTATATTAGAGTCGTATCTACTTCAATTGTAACAAGTCCTGTTTTCATGTTCTTAGCTCAGAAATTTATTATACCTGAAGCTTGGGCAGTTTTTTTCGCCTTTTGTTACTTTATCGTTGGTACTTACAACAATACGAAAGTTAAAATTTTACAGAAAAAACTAAGAGAACAAGGGAAAACATCAAAAGAAGATCAAAATTCTGTTGACAAAAAAAATCTATAGTCTGCTGGTCGGATCCCAATAGTTAATTAATTAATTAATTAATTTATATAATATAATATAATATAATATAATATAATATAATATAATAGATCCACTTATTTATACATTTATACTCTGTTATTATAGAATCTAATCTTCTTTATCCATCTTTCTTGGAGGTAATACTTCTTCGAATGCCTTCTTCCAATCCTTATATTCACACCACTTTAATAATAATTCAACTACATGGGCAGTAGTCAATACTTTACGTCCACTCAATTTTATATATTCATCAATTGGTAATCTTCTAATTTTGATGTTATGTCCAAGACTTTCAGCTGTACCTTTACAAAGGTTTTTATGACGTCCTTTGTCAACAATTCCACCAACAATGTAAACTTCTCCTGGTTTGAGTTCAGTTATCATTTCTTCAGTGTCTGCAGATAAATATACTACATTTGAATAATCACGTTTTTCATCTTCAAGTTCTAAAACAGATTCATCATTAGCATTAGCATTCCATCCATCAATTACATTTTGTAATTTGTCTTCCTTGAATTGAACACATTCTGGATCCCAATTTTGATAATCTGGTAATACACTATCAAATCTCGTTTTCAATCTTTTATCGAGTCCACTTATAACTAATTTTGCCGCAGGTGCAATTCCAATTTCAATTCCAATTTCGGCACTCTTTCCATCATCTACAACACTCTTCTTCTCTACTTCTCTAGAATAATATGCCTTCACTGCCTGTCTGTTTGATGAATATGCCCTTGTAATTTGAGAACTCAAACTTACAACTTCTTTTTCGTTCATATAATCATCATATCCACAATCAATAATAACACCAATCTTCTTGCTTGGATCAATAGGTGGAATTTCAATAATACTCTCACCATTTTCAATAGTTTTGGTTATCTTATTTTTATTACGAGAACGTAAAAGATGTTCATATGATTCTCCATTGGCTTTTAATTTATCAATTTCTTCTCGACGTTCTGCATCTTTGGTCTTACGGAGTTGTTTACGATGCTCCCTGTATTGATCTTTGGTCTCTTCATGCCTTTTCTTACGCAACATTTTCTTATAGGCAGATTTGGTCATTCCTTCTGGAGGAACCAGCTTTTCTCCAGGCTTTCTAGTTTCTGCATTACCACCACTCATTCTCTATAATAGATTACTTTATAACAATATAATACTCTTACCAATGATCTTAATAAATTCCTTCTTATATAAAACGTCTTTTATTTATTGTTAGAAGTAATCTTTCTAGCGCTGGAAAAAAATAAAAAAATTTTTTTTTTCATGTCTTCGAGAAAAAAAGAAAAAGAAAAGAGAAAAAAACTTCTCCGACGGTCATTTGAATGGAAACGAACAAAGTCAGTAGATACTTGGATACGGTCATTGGTTTCTTTCATTGTTGATTCATCCTTTTTCTTTTGCAGTTGTATTTCTATATCACACACACATATATATATATATTATTATTATTATTAAAATACTCAGTGAAAAGAATTATCTATCTCATTATGGCACCTCCCCCTACACCAATTATAAACGCCCAAGCAGTATCAGGAATTACTGGTTCTATATCAATCGCATGTTGGATTATTGTTTTTGCACCACAAATATATCAAAATTTTGCACGTAAAAGTGCCGAAGGTTTGTCACTATTGTTTGTGGTTTTATGGCTACTTGGTGATGTTTTCAACGTTATTGGTGCAATACTTCAAGGTGTTTTACCAACTATGATTATCCTTGCAATATACTATACTTTGGCAGATATAGTTTTACTGTGGCAATGCCTTCATTACGGACACGGTGATAAAAAAGTCGATCTTATTCATTTATCCCCAGCTAATCCATTAAATAGCGAGTCTGAACCTTTACTTGAAGCAGTTCTTTCAAATGAACATCATCAACATCATCACCATCATCATCGTGAACTTGATCCATCTTCTGCATTAGAAGTAGTAATGGAATATGCAAACAACAATATTGAAAGTGATCAAGAACACCCAACAATTTATAACGATATTGATGGTTCAAATCCAGCTAATGGATCTAACGTCGATGATAATAACGAAACCGATTCATCATCATTTTCATCAGCATCTTCTATTGAAGGTTCTGATTTGACGTATAATTTGATTATGGTTTCTTTGGTTATTATTGCAGGTTTTGGAGGCTGGTATTTTGGCGATTCTGGCGATCACAGTGATCTAACACCACCAAAGAGTGATAATGATTATGAATTTAACCTTCTTGCTCAAATATTTGGATGGTTCTGTGCTGCCCTATATTTAGGTTCAAGAATTCCTCAAATTTTATTAAATTTTGAACGTAAATCATGTGAAGGTATCTCATTTTTATTCTTTTTATTTGCATGCTTGGGTAATATTACCTATGTCGTTTCCATCCTTGCAGTCTGTACTGGTAAGAATTACCTTATCGTTAATGCATCATGGTTGATTGGTAGTG
Source organism: Pichia sporocuriosa (assembly GCA_030574275.1). Taxonomy (NCBI): domain Eukaryota; kingdom Fungi; phylum Ascomycota; class Pichiomycetes; order Pichiales; family Pichiaceae; genus Pichia; species Pichia sporocuriosa. The sequence goes on from JAJMES010000219.1 coordinate 89,376, forward strand.
TCGGTACTTTAGCTGAAGATTTCATCATTTTCTGCCAATTTTTCATGTACAATAAAGATAATTTGATTGATGAAGATGATGAAAGTGATGAATCTTCTTCTTCCCAAGAAATTGAGCAATGTGTTTAATCGAATAGAAGATTAATTTTTTTTACGCTATCCTATACTATTTTACAATTAGAATACCCCATAGAAACATGCCTGGTTAGAAAACTGCTTAAAAAAGACAAACAAAAAAAAATCTTATTTAGTGTACATAATTATATATTAATATTAATATTAATATTGTTATTTTACTTTACTTTACTTTACCTTACAAATAACTCTTTGAAATACGCGTCGCGTTGTATTTTCATTGATTTTGTCGATTTCATTCTCTTTCCTCCTTTCTTCTTTCTTTTTTACTTTTAAGGATTCCAGAACATTAGTAATATCACACACATAGCTACATCTATAATAAGCTCAATTAATCATGTCAGCAAATGTATACACTGAAGAGACAGAGACTCAACCGTCTATTTATCGTTCTTATTTACGTCTTCCACCAACACAACAACGTACTGTTCGTGCTTTATTGAGAAATGGAAGTAAAACATCTACCTACTACACCATATTTGACGAAGATGCAGTTTTGGCAGCAGAGACAGTTTATTCAACTCATTCAGTGCTTAAATCATCTCCATTGATTGCACACCCAAAAAATCTGGATCGAAAGGTAAGTATCCAATATTTACCTCTATCCGAGCAAACTTTTTCTTCCCTTTTACAAAATTTGATCCTTGATAGAAATTATAAAGTTGAGATTTATGAAATTGCAAATGATAAAAATAGTGACTGGAAGTTACTCAAATCTGCTTCACCTGGTCATTTGATTGAAATTGAAGATTTGTTATTTGCAAACTTAAGTAATGATAACGACGCAGCAGATTCTAATTCTAGTTTAGAATTGGCATCATCTTCTATAATTGCAGCTATAAAGATGGTATCTTCAACAAAAGAAGGTAAAAAAGTTGGTATAGCATTTTATGATCCAAATTCAAAATTTTTAGGACTTTCGGAATATCCTGATACGGATCTATTTTCTAATACTGAATCTATTTTGATTCAACTTGGTATTAAAGAATGCCTTATTCCTTCATCAATATCAACACCTGGTAATACCGATCCTGATTTTGCAAGACTGACTCAAACAATCGATCGTTGTGATATTCTTATTACGCCAATATCACCATCTTCTTTCCATTCAAATAATTCAGATCAAGATTTAGTTACATTGACAAATAATGAGCATATTTTAGCTACATCAGAACTGGCGTCTTTAACGGCTGCACTTGCTTCTTCTAACGCATTGATTCTATATTTGGCATTATTAGGTAATGATTCAGTTAGAGGTTCTATCACTGTCGGTAAATACGATTTAGATAAATACATGAGACTAGATGCAGCCGCAGTTCGTGCACTTAATTTATTCCCACCTGTAGGATCAGGCAACTCCAGCTCAGCTTTAAATGGTATGTCATCTGCACCAACATCAATTTTTGCTTTACTTAATCATTGCAAAACACCTGGTGGATCTAGACTATTATCACAATGGATCAAACAACCATTGATCTGTGTTGATGATATCAATAATCGTCATATACTTGTCAATTGGTTTTTCCAAAATTCTGGATTGGTTGGTAACATTAGAGGTAACTTCTTGACTAACGTCCCTGATATTTCTAGACTCGTTAGAAAATTAAGTGGTAAAAGATATTCAGGACTTGATGAGGTTGTACGTTTATATCAGTTGGTGAAAAAATTGGATGAAGCATGTACTATTTTAGAAGAAGGATTGAATGAAATAGGATCAGGAAATGAAAATGATGAAGATGATGAAAAGAACAAATTGGTGGAATTAGTTAATTCGTTTTGGTTGAATGGATTACATGAGCATAGCGATATTTTATCCAAATTTTCAGATATGATTGAACAAACAATTGATTTGGAATCTCTTGAAAATGCAACTTCTGCTGCATCTGCTTCATCCTTGATTCAAATCAATCCACAATATGATGAAAAATTAATGGAATTACAAAACGAACGTGAAAGATTGGAACAAGAGATGCATAATTTACATGAGAATGCAGCTATTGACCTTGGTATGGAAATTGATAAGAAATTAAAATTAGAGCAAAATCCAAATCATGGTTGGTGTTTTAGACTTACCAGAAATGATTCTGGTGTATTAAGAGGTAAATCTAGTTCTTCAAAAAGCAAGAATTCATCATCATCACAATACCAAGAATTACAAACAATCAAAGCTGGAGTTTTCTTTACAACTAGAGAATTATCAGAACTTTCCTCTGAAATTGGGAGAGTTATGAAGACATATGCACAACAACAATCTTCTATTGTTTCTGAAATTCGTTTGATTGCAGCAACTTATATTCCAGTATTTACTAAATTAGCAACAGTTATTGATAGTCTTGATGTGATTTCATCATTTGCAGTCGTTGCAACATGTGCACCTGTTGAATATGTTAGACCTAAAAAAGTTTGGGGTCTTGAAGAAAATGGTAGACAAATGAGAATTTGGCAAGCTAGACATCCATGCCTTGAAGTAACAGAAGGTGTCTCATTCATACCTAATGATTATGTACTTGGTCCTTCTGGTGATAGTGATTGTGAGATGGTTACAACCGAGAACGGTGATAAATGGGAGTCAGGTAAAGATTTTTTCTTAATTACTGGACCAAATATGGGTGGTAAATCTACTTATATTCGTACATTAGGTGTTATTTGTTTAATGAATCAAATTGGAAGTTTTGTTCCTTGTTCTGAAAATTCACAATTTGCAATTGTAGATGCAATTCACGCACGTGTTGGTGCATCCGATTCACAACTTAAAGGAGTTTCAACATTTATGGCTGAAATGTTGGAGATGTCATCTATTATTGCATCTGCACATAAGGGAAGTTTAGTTATCGTTGATGAATTAGGTCGTGGTACTAGTACATATGATGGATTTGGACTTGCATGGGCAATCAGTGAACATTTAGCTAAAAGTATCAAATCATGGACTTTATTTGCAACTCATTTTCATGAATTAACTGCATTATCAAATGAATATAAGAATGTTGGCAATTTACACGTTGTTGCACATGTTGAAGAAGGAGATAAAGAAAGTGAATCCAGGGAAACGGAAGATAACGTTACATTGTTATATAAGGTTGAACCAGGAATTAGTGATCAATCATTTGGTATTCATGTTGCAGAATTGGTGAAATTTCCACAAAAAATTATTAATATGGCTAAACGTAAATCGAGTGAATTAGATGAAGATGAAACTGAACCTTCAAAGAAGGCCAAATTTACTAAAGAAGAATATACTGCAAGTAAGGAGACTTTGAAAAGAATATTAAAAGAGTGGAAGAAAAAAGTGACAGAAAGTGGTGGCCTTGACACACTTGATAGCGATACCGCAGTATCAATCTTGCATGAACTAATCAACGGAGAATACAAAGATGTTATCTCCAGTAGTGAAGTACTTCGTGAAACAATGCTTTTGTAAACAACCCTATGTAGATGTGTCTATCAACAAAAACAACAAAAACAACAAAAACAACATGAAAATAAAATTGAAATACCGCAAAGCCACAATCAACCGGCGTACCGGTGTTAACAATCCACGGTCATATCCGCTTGCGGTAATTGAAGGTGCGATAACAATTTTGGCGGGTTTATTCACTGGAGATTTTCCACATTGACACATCTTTGTTTTATTAGTTGCTATTTGGTATGTTTTCTTTTTTCCTTTTTTTTCTTTTCTTTTTTTTTTATTTGTTTCTTTTCATTTTTTTTTTCAGAGTCTGTTTCATTTTTTTTTTCACTGTATACTATCTTTGATTCACAAATACTATATTTTTTCTAAAGTAGAATGTCATCAGCAATCTCATCTTCAAAAGTCGTAATAGACGGTCAAATTGTTCCAGCAACTATTATATATTCAAGAACATCAGGAAAAATCATTGAAATTTTTGACTTTGTTCTTCCTGAAAATGACCCTTTACTTTCCCAATATGATGTTCTTTCATATCGTCAATTATCCCCACTAGTGATCATGCCAGGTTTGGTAGATTCACATGTCCACCTTAATGAACCAGGGCGTACTGATTGGGAAGGATTTGCGACAGGTACACAATCTGCAGCTTCAGGTGGTGTGACAACTGTTATTGACATGCCATTAAATGCAATACCTCCTACTACAAATATTAAAAATTTAAATATCAAATTAGAATCTGCAAAAGGACAAATTTGGGTTGATACTGGTTTTTGGGGTGGTTTAATCCCTGATAATTTAAATGATCTTGTACCACTTATTAATGCAGGTGTTAGAGGTTTTAAAGGTTTTATGATGGATTCAGGCGTTGAAGAATTTCCAATGATTACACCTGATTATATTGATCAAGCTTTATCCATAGTGAAAGATAAGAGTACCATGTTAATGTTTCATGCTGAAATGGAACTCGATAAAGATTCAAAAGATGAATTAAATGAAGAAAAATGTTGTACTGAAAACCATTCTCATGAAACACATTTTAAAGGTTTAAGTGACTCACAAGCTGATGCATTATCGAAATCTCCTGTTTTACATGCCGTTGAACCATTATCAGGAAAATTATCGAAATTGATCAATATAAATGGTAATATTGATAGTCAATTAGAACAAATTACACCTTTAGAACTTGCAACAAAAAATTCTTCAGTTCTTGAAACTGTGGATCCAACTGCTTACTCATCTTTCCTTGCATCCCGTCCAGATACTTTTGAATGCAATGCAATTCATCATATAATAAAATGTCTCAAGAAGCAACCAACGACTAAGGTACATATTGTTCACTTAGCAACCCATGAAGCATTGCCAATGATTAAACATGCAAAAGAGGTTCTTAAATTGCCTTTAACAGTAGAAACATGTTTCCATTATTTGTCATTGAGTGCAGAAGAAATCCCAAATGGTGCAACCCAATACAAATGTTGTCCGCCAATTCGTGGTGATGAAAATCGTCGTCTTCTTTGGAATGCATTAAATGATAAATTGATTACCTCAGTCGTTTCCGATCATTCTCCATGTACTCCTGAATTAAAAGGTTTAGAAAGAGGTGATTTTTTTGAAGCTTGGGGCGGTATCTCTTCTGTTGGTTTTGGTTTACCTTTATTATGGACAGTAGGAAGTGAACAATTTGGTATCAAACTTACAGATATTGTTCAATGGTGTTGTATAAACACCGCTGAGCAAGTAGGTTTATCACACAGAAAAGGTCGTATTGCTTCTGGTTATGATGCAGATTTTGCTATTTTTGATTCTGAAATGGAATTCACTGTTGCCAATGCAAGAACTTTCTTTAAAAATAAATTGACTGCATTTGATGGTAAAAAATTGAAAGGTAGAGTTGTTGAAACAATTTTACGTGGTAATTCAATTTATGCTTTAGGTAAGGGATTATGTGATGTCCCACTTGGTACCCTATTATTGGAACCTAGAACAGATTAGGACTTTTATATGCGTTTCTATTCACTTATTTTTTTTAGCTTCTATTTTATCCTCTAAGTTTTTGTTTATATATATATATCGATTATCTAATATTCCCTTAAAACGTCTTTATCTGAAGACCAAATACCACGTTTACTACTCCCATCTAAAATAGAGTTCACCTTGATTGTTTAGATGAAAAAAGTATTGTCCTTATCCTCTAGTGAGTAATTTATTATTGTAATTATCATTACTTTTATTATGCCTATTCTATAACTATTATTTTATACAATTATTATTATTATTATTATTATTATTATTATGCCGACGAGTATTTTTGTTGTAAGATTAAACACCATATCTCATACGAAGTGACTGACCAGCTGCAGAATCACTAGTGATACGTTCCCACTCAGCTCCTAAACCTGATTTAAATCCTACCAACAAAATCTTGAAAACTTCCGCTAATTCGACACTTGGTTCTGCATAATTCGCAATCATATCAATAATTGCACGTACATTACCAATATCATTAGCAATTTCCGGATGTTTGAGGATAATGTTACACATACCATTAACACCACTTGCCTTTTCTTCATTATCTTCTAATCCACCAATCAACTCACACCACATTATTAATACTTCCTGAGCCATATATGATGTTTGATCAGGATAATGAATACCAAATCTTCCAATAGTAACAGCTGTATTTTCCAATAATGTAATATCTGCATTGAAATCATGAATTAAAGGTTCTAAAATACGCAAGAAATTTGTTAAATATTGCTCAATTAAATTATTATCTGAACGAATTGCAATTTCTCCCAATGCCCAAATTGCATTATTACATGATGCAACTGAATTTTCGTTAAGTTTACCAATTTCTTGATAAATACTAACCATTAGAGTTTGAATATATGGTTTAATTAATAAATCAAACAAATAAATTGCACAATCACCAACTAATGCATATGCAGATTGTCTAACGTCGTCAACATCATCATCCAAACAAGTTAAAACTAATTCCATCAATGAATATGTTGTTTTTGAATCACCATGAGAAATTAATGATCCTGAATGAGTTGTTAAACCTTGAATTAAACCATCGACTAAATCAAGTGCAGTTATGATAAAATCCTTTTCAGGGGCAACAAAGGATGGATCATTGTAAGCAATTTTATCCTGTTCTATACAATCGTGCAAAATTCTAATTGCACGTTCGTAAACAGGAACTGCACAATTGGCAAATGCTTCACCAATTGAAGCAGCAACTGATGACATACACTCAAGCAATGGCCATAAATCCTTATCATTATCATCTAATTGTTGCCATTTTTCTATTAAAGGTGGTAATAATAAATCGACATATGAAGGATTATAACGTAATTGTTCACCAACTTTTTCAACAAATGTTTGAATGGTATCATATAATACAATTAAATTCTTACGACGATAATTTTTGAAATATGCTTGAAAATGATGCAACAATGGTTCAATAAATTGAGAAATTAATGCAGGATCAGCAGATTCAATAAAATCAGACAAAGAAGAACATGCACTTTCTTGAACAACCTTCTTTGGATCTAATGCACAATCCATAATTGATTGGAAAGTTGGATTGAAATAGTTCGCAAATGAGCCACCAGCAGTTGCTTCAGAACAAACCCATGATGAATATCTACCTAATGTCCAACATGCGATTTGACGAACACGTGGTTGTTCATCTTTCAAACGTTCAACCAGAAATGGAATCAATTCAGGTAATTGGTTAGTTGCATGTTGATATGCAGCTTCTGAAATTGCACCTAATGTTAAAATAGATGCCTCACGAATAGGCCATTGTTGTGCATTCATGTTAGCTTTAATTATAGGGAAAGAATATTCTAATACTTCTTTTGGGTAAGAAGTGGATAAGATATCAACGGTTGCGGCAGAACATTTTCTTAAATTCCATGAATAAGAATTATCAAAATCGTCATCATCATCATCATCATCATCATTATCATCATCACTATCATCATCATTATCAGCATTATTATTATTGTTACTATTACTGTTATTAAGTTTGTTTTGATTATTACTGTCATCATTGTTAATGTTTTCTTTTTTAATTGCTTTATGCTCTTTTGATTTCACCATTTGTGGTTTAATGTCTTCATCTTTATCCTCAGATCCATCATCCTTTGAATCTTCTGCTTCCATAAGTTCAATTTCATCTTCATCATAAACCATTTTTTCTAATAAAACAGGAATTATATCACTCAAATAAGGTTGAACTAAATTCTGTGGTAATTCACTTGTACTCATTGATAACAAAAATTCATCTGCTTGTAAAGCAACCAATTGATCATCTTGTTTAACCATATGAACACACCAAGATATAATACCAGACCAATGTTGATATAATTTTTCAGGCCATTTATCTAAAATACCAACAAAAATAGCTGCAATTTGTTTTTGAATATCAGTATTTGAATCATTTTGTTGACAAAGTGTAAAAACAACATTTAAAATCGATTCAATATTTGAATAAACAGTGTTTGACCCAACATTAATACAGTGAACCAAACAAACCAGCGATCTGGATCTGATTTTTGCAGATAATGAATTATTTGTAATTAATTCAATTAAATTAGGGATCAATAATTGCATTGGAACAATAGACCCATTAGACAAATTTATTTCATGATCTAATAATCTAGCTGAATCTTCAGTAATAGTAACCAAAGCTTCAGAAGCACCATCAATTGCATCATTACCAGCTGCACCTGATACTAAAGATATCAAATCTGGAATAACACTTGGCCAACCTTGTGGTCCAACAGTTCGAAAAATAGCACTTATAATACCAGCTGTGATATGTCGTACAAATGTACTTTGAGATAATAAACCGTGTGGTAAAAGTTCAAGTATATTGGATTGAAGATCTTGTTGTTTAAATCTGAAGTTTTTAACCAAATCATTTTTCAAATAAATACCTGCAGATGCACGAGTGGATTCGTCAATTTCAGTTGCCAAAAGAATATGTAATAAATAGTTATCAAAATCGGCGATTGATTTAGCTTGAGTCAATGCATTAGTTGCTTCAATTCTCGTATTTGTGTCTGAGGATAATGTGCCAGTAAAGATATTGATCAGTTGTTGCAAACTAGAGAGGTCAGGAGTCCATGAAGACATGCTTGTAGAGAAATACCAAATTAAGAATGAAAAAAATGAAAAGACTTTAATGGCCGTCTAACCAACTCTAGATCAAATTTAGAAAAGGAAAAAAAAAGGTGTTCAAAAAACAAAAATAACCAATAAGATATCCAGCTTATAAAACCGTTTTCACATACTCGTCCAGCAAGAGAGAAAAAAAAATTTTAGGAAGAAAAAATAAAAAAATAAAAAAATAAAAAAATAAAAAAAAATTCAGGAAAATGAAAAATGAAAGAAAAAAAAAAAATTTTTTTTTAGAAAAGAGAAATATTACGTAATATTATTATTATTTATGTGCTTTTTTATACACTTGATTTGATTGATTCGATTAATTATAAATGCATTTATTATTAGTGTATATTCAATAGCAGTTAGACTTTATACCAAATATATTATGTTATCCTCTCATCTCGCTCAGCAAAGTGTCCAACTCTTTCATTTGGTTAAAAAGGGGGTCAAATATGTGCAATGTTTTTGGATGTAATTCGTCTCCGTCTATAATCGTTGAATCTGATCCCATGTTTAATGATAATTTCGATGTAGAAAACTGAGATTCAGTTTCAGATTCGATTTCCGGTGCAAGACTGAATTTGTTTTGCTGTTGTTTCACCTGTTGTGTAGATCGTATACTATTCACCATACCAGTTTTATATCCTTCAGATAATGTAACAGGTTCGTTGAAGATATCAGAATTGGCACAATTTTCGTCTATTTCTGTAGTGACAAACTCAGGATAAGTTTCTAACAATTTATCTAACATTTGTAAACTTGCTAACCTATTTTCGCCACTATTATTAATATTCCTATCACTATTACGGATCTTTGGAATATTTGATAAACTATCAAATTTATTTTTAGAATCTAGACTCCTCTGTAAACTGTCGGTAGACTCAGTATCTGTATTTAAAGTAACATTATTTAATGCATTTTTTGTTGGCGTACTTTCTAAAGAATTGTAATTGGCACTACTACTTGGAGTTATGACATCTGGACTTACTGAACGTGTAATATTTCTAACAGTTATATTATCATCATCTTCAGAATTACTTTTAATTAAAGTTGCAGTCTCAGTTGCAACATCAGTACCTTCTTCATCAGAAGAATAGTGATAATCTTCTAAATTTTTAATCATAAAATTTTTTCTCCTTTTTGGAATAATAAGTGGACTCGTTTTGTCCTTAAATTCATTTATATAATTATCTTCATTATTTTGTAATTTGATAATTTTATTTTCTCGAGTTTCATTATCGATAGTAGATTCATTTTGATAACCATCAAGTAAACTATATGATGTATCGTCATCATCATTTTCATTTTCATTTTCATCATTATTTTCATTTTCACTTCCAGTTTCATCATCTTCAACATTTGATGATTCATTAATATCATTAATATCCGCAAATGAAACAGTTTTCTTATTGATTTCATTAACAGTATCAGCTGAAGAACGTGGCTTTTTCAATGAACCTTTCCTTTCAATTTTTTCTAATGATAAAATACTTTCACTATGTTTAACATTATTTAATAAAGGTTCAACAGGAGCATCATTTAATGAATAATCAGTACAAAACAATTTCCTTTCTTCTTCAATTTTAAGACCTTTATAACCACCCCTTTCAAGAATTTCATTTTTCCAACAATTTAAACGAGCTAATCTTTCAGAATAAGTTTCTAAAATTTCAGCAGGTGCAAATCCTATCCTATTATTATCAAATTTACGTACAAGCCACCAATAAGAATCTGAATCATTTAATAATAATACTGAATCATTTTTTAAAAGTGGTAAATGTGATGGATCAGGCCCACTAAAATCATATAATGCATATAATTTTGTGGGATCGAGTTCTCTAGGTGGTGAAGATGGTGGTGAAGGTAACATCCCATCTATATAATCTGTTAGTTTATCATTTGTTATATCTTCTATTGAATTTAAAGAATTTATACTGTCATTATCATTATCATTATCATCGTCATCATTATCATCGTTATCATTATCATTATTATTATTATTATTAATACCATTGTTTTTCTTGAAATTATCATTTTCTTTTTGATAATAATCTATATCATCAAGTATTTCATCATCATGATCAAGATCATGGTCATTAGAAATATCATTTTTTGATTTATTATTAACTTGTGATAATCTTAACGTTCGATGTAATTTATTTTGTAATTCAGGATCTGATTCTAAAGTATTCAAAGATACAGATTCAACTAATTGATTGTTTAAAGTGTTCGATTGTAAATTAGGATTATGTATAACAGTTGAAGCAGCTGAAGATGACGAATTAGAATGTGAATCAGGATCTTTTACCATTGAGGGTTTATTGAAATTGTTTGATATCTTCAAATCTCTCAAATTATGTAACGAGAAATCATCAAAGTCATCATCATCATCGTCATCATCATTATTGTTATTGTTATTGTTATTATTATTATTATTATTATCGTTATTATCATTATCATTAGCATCAGAATCACAATCAGAATCAACATTACCATAATAATCAATATTAAATTCTGAGAGTGTTGATAAATTCTCCACACTTGATTGAATAGATTGTAAATCTCTTCTTGAAAATCGTGATACAGTCGATGTATCCATTATGTATGTGCCTTTATGATATAAATAATATAACGCGTAGCTATTGTTTTATTAAATAAATAGTGTAAAGTAATGTAATAAATTGAATTACGATAATAATGAAAGAATAAGTAAATGAAAAATGAGAAATGAAAAGTCAAAATCAATATAATAATTCAATCTCTCTTTATGTACTTAAACAAGTAAAGAAAAGAAAAGAAATGAAATGAAAAGAAAAGAAAAAAAAAAAACACGACTTATACACGACAACAAACTATTTTAAAATCTATATATACACATACACAATATACCCCTGAATATCCTCTCCCCTCAAGAGAAAGAGAAAAAAAAGGAAAAAAAAAATACTAAAAATTAAAATCTGTACACCAGGCAGTCGATCGACGCAGGCTCGTTTTTCTTCTTCTTCTTCTTCTTCTTCTTTTATGTTCTGATGTGATGCTTTTTCCTTTTTTTTTTTGTTTGTTTGTTGTATTGTTTGTTGTGCTTGTTGTTATTGTACACATAACTTCTATTATTGCGCCTCATTAATTTTATTGATAACATTTCTAATTTTGGACAATTCATAGTAGAATTTTTATTATAACCGAAGTTTTCACACTACTCTCTTTCCTTTTTATTTTTTATTTTTTATTTTTCAATTTTTTTAGTTGCTGCTGCTGCTGCTGTTGTTGTTGTTTTGAACCCTTTAATTTATTTTAGTTTAATTTAATTTTTTATTATGTCTTATCGTGCACCTGAAGGACCACCACAAAATCAAGGTTATTACCAACAAGACAAGAATAACATGTATCAACAACAACCACCACAAGGTTATTATCAACAACAACCACCACAAGGTTACTATCAACAACCACCACCACAAGGTTACTATCAACATCAACAACAACAACCTGTTTATGTTCAACAACAACCACAACAAAAAAGTAACAACGATGACTGTTGCATGGCTTGTCTAGCTGCTATGTGTATTTGTTGTACTTTAGATGCTTTGTTCTAATCTTTTGTGAACAATTGTACCATTATATGTCTCTTTAATTAATTTATATACTATATATAACACTTATATATAAGTATTTTCCTTTTTTTTTTAAACAATTAATATTACACGTTTTAGTTCTCTCCCTAATTCAATTCATTTGATATATTTATATATTTATATATAAATATATCAACATATCAATATATCAATGTACCATTTAATTTTTCTTCCCTCCCCTCTCTCTCTCTTAGGTAATAATAATGATCTCCACTTATTCTTATCTTTTTAAGTAGTATATCTATAATTGAACAATATAAGGAAATATATATTTATATAGATTTGAACAAGCAAAATAAAACCAACTACTTATTCCAATATTCGAGTTTCTTCACTGTATAGAGGACTATTATTATTATTATACCTTGCATCAGAATATCCCTCCTCCATTTCAAATCTATTACTCTTTCCCCCCACTTCTTCTCCCTTATAACAACACATTCTAATAATTACCTGTTCTATAGCTTTATTTAAAATTTCAACTTCTTCAATCCATATTTGACTAACTTGTGAATTATGTTTATACATATTTGAAGTATCCTTCATGTTTTTAATTTGTTTATCCATTTTGTAAATATGAATCTTTATTGATAAAATACATTCCCAAATTATCTTATCTTTTCTTAATAAGTTATCAATAACCCCCAAATATTGTTCATTTCTTTCGTTCAATATTTTGTTTTCATCTTTCATTATTTTATATTTATTCTTCAAAATCATATCATTATTTATTTTATTACTAAAATATTTACTAAAATAAACTTGTCTCTTTAATAATTCTTTTATAACCTTCTTTAACTCATCTGATTTTTCTTCACTGATTGCCATAGATGAACCTTCATAATTATCCAGTTGGATTTGACTGTGCCCTTTATTGACCGAACAATTTTGTTCCCTATTTAATTGAGAGCAAATCTCATTCCTTTCAGAAACAACCTTCATATTTTCTAATTTTAGAGATTTAATTTCTTCCTCCATTTCCAAATATGTAGTATTGAAATTTTCATTAAATTCTGTACATCTTAGTTCAATCTCCCTTATTTTGCTCTCATATTGATGCTTGATTTCTTCTGCGGTCTTGATCCTTACCCTCTCAATCTTTTCTTTCAATTCTATCACAGTCACTTGGTTTTCTTTTCTTAACTCCTCAATTCTATGATTTAAATTGATATTTTCACTTTTAAGTCTTTCACTTTCAATTGAAAATTTTTCATTCTGGATTTTCAATATTTCGTATCCTTTACTAATCATTTGAATATAAGAGATATCAAACTTTTCATTACTTTCGCTAGGTGTATTATCAGAAACATTCATCCAACCTAAAGAACCCATTATGTAATTTATATTCTCAGTATCTATTCCTAGACTAGTTGCAGATATTATATTTTTAAAATTATATTTGGAAAGATTGAATTCCTCATATTCAGAATCTAAATCAAAACTTTCAAAATTGGCTTCAATTTTACACCATGTTTTCAAAATAAATTTGGAAGTTTTGTCTAAATAATTTATTTGTGTTAATCCCCAAGCAGCTCTTCTACCTAATAATCCAATACATAACATAATACACATATAAAGATATAATTGGTTGATCAAATCTTTTAAATCAATAATGCTAAGTTCATATATTTCCGAAGATATTTTCTTCTGCTCATATTCTATTGTATTAATTTTATTATATCCATCATTATCAGATTTGATATTCGGTTTTATATCATTATTGCCAATGTCCGAATATTCAATAGGAGTTGAGAAAATTATACTAGATGTCCATGAACTTAAAATATCGATATCAATATCGACAAGAAACTTATTCAAAATATCAACTTGGAAAATGGCAGACCCCTCTAATTTATTTCCAATACTTCTTCCATTTTTTTCGGAGCTTTCATCGGTTTCCTTATCTGGATCATCGTCGTATTCTTGATCGTTATCCATATGCTTATTAAACTCAATCGATACTATATCCAAAAAGTTTTCTAATTGGGAGCTCTTTGAAATATGACTTGTACTTTTTCCCCTTAGGACAACCTTTCTACTTGGAATGCACTCATCGACAGCAAGTAAGTATTTTAAAATTACATTGTGGAATTCTGGCTCCAAAAAATATGAGATCTTTGTATCATGTGGTATTTTTAAAACGTCAAACTCTTTAAGCTACAATATTATGCCTTTTAACAGATGACAGTAATAAAAGTCAGTATTGTTTTCACATCATTAAAATCAATAAATTAGTTATCTTTTCAGTGCACATACCCAACAAATAGTTGCCGATATTAGAGCAAGTTTTGAATCAAGGTTCATTTCAATATTTCCCTACTCTACTAAAAAAAATGGTTACATTCACAATAATCCGATTAATGAACTCAATACTAACTGCAACAAAATATACGTGTAGGGAGCAGGGATAATTTAATTTTTCCTTATCGGGAAAATAATTGCAAGTTCATGATGCGAGCAAAACCTTTTCAAGTGAAAAATTCCATAATTTTTTCGATAGTAATATTAAAGATACTTTTTTTTTTTTTAAGAAAATATGAATTTTAAATTATAAGATAAAAGTAAAGTAAAAATTTCCTAAAAATGGAGCGTCAATTGTTATTTATAGCGGCCCATTAGGCTGGAATCATTCCAAATATGAATAATTTCCTATAGAAAATTAGGTAGAAACATTTTCAGATTTTAAAAATCATTATATTTTCAGTTGAAAATATTAATTGTTCCTATCATTAACTTAATCATTAATATCCAAACAACAGAGCAATTATTAAACCACAAGAGTATATTGAATTGCGAATGATTTTTCAACTAGGTAGCGGTTATATAAACATCAATAGATGAGGCTAGATCAAATTAGCATCATGTCGAGGTTGAAGTTATTGTGGAACCATCTTTCAATTTCGTATTCTTCTTCTTCTTCTTCCTTTTCTTATCACTTCCAGTAGAATGTTTACTAGAGCCAGAATCCGATGTTTGCTGCGTTTCTGTATTTACTTTCGGCTTCGCTTGATCCTGTTTTTCTTTGATTTTCCTCTCTTTTTTTCTTTCTCTACGCCTCGTTCTCTTTTCAGCTCTCTTCTTTGCAAATACTGCAGCCTTTTCAGCTTCAGCCTTCTTCTTCATTTCTTCTTTATTTTTCTTCTCGAAATTTTCTAAATCTTTGAATATATTTGCCGGTAATTGCATTCTAGAATCTTTTGCTATAAGCTCACAGAATCTTTTATAAATGGCAATGTCGTCTAATTTATTATTGAAAAATTCCCATTTTTCAATTGATGGTTCACCAGATTCATTTTTAAATTCTGGCATTTCTTGATATAATGATTTTTCAACAATTGGATTGTAAATCTCCGTCTCTTCGCTTGCAGTAGTGTCACCATCACCGTCCGCAACATCATCAGTGAATGTCATATTTTTTATTGCCTTACCCAGCTCCATTAGCGCTTCTTCACTGACACAATTGATATAACATCTACTTGAGATGCCTGGTTCAAATTGGTTGGAAGGATAATATCCAGAGACATAGTAAAATTCAGTAAACAGTTCCTTATACCTCGAATCAACGGCCATTATTTGCTCAATAAATAATTTTTGAGAGAGCTTGGGTGGTAAATTTCTAATGGTAATTTTATGAACTGGCTTAATGTTAATATTAACTGCTCCTCTTTGTTTATCATCTAGATTTTCAAGCTTCTTTTGTTTTTGTTTTAATTTTCTCTTCTCTTTTTGCTTTTGCCTTTTACGTTGTATCTTAATTCTCTGCAATTCAACAGGATCATCAGACTTAGTATTTTCTGCTGTTTTTGGTTTGTCATTTTGTTTAGCATTTTTTTTATCATCATTTTTATCATTCTGTTTGAGATTTTGTTTGAGGTTTTGTTTACCGTTCTGTTTCTCCTTTGGTTTACTTCTATTTTTCCTATTAGATTTGGAAGTTTTTTCTCCTAAATTTTCAGTGGAACCACCTACATGTTTCTGAGTTTTAACACCATCAACTTGTTCTTGTTTCTTTGCTTGTTCTTTTGCTTGTCTTTGTCTTTCTTTTTGTCTTTGTCTTTGCTTTTGCCTATAAGTTAAACCATCTTTTTTTTCACTGCTTTCTGTTCCACCAATTTGACTCTTCTCTGTGTCATTATCAGGTGAAGGCATTTTGGTTTACGCTAGCCGGTTATTCAGTAATATAATCTCAAGTCTTAAAGAAAGTAGTGCAAAATACAACAAATGTGAGGAACATTGAAATTTACAAACCCTTCGAGACCACTCGATGTTTTGAATTTCTCGGTGTTTCTTGCTAACTGTGTCTTTTATGGATATGTAATTTGGGCAGCTGTAATCACAATTTCGTTATAGGGACGAAACATTCATTATAACAGGAAAGCATGCAGAGTATATATACACTAGATACATTTTTTAAGGACCTTAATGCAATAGTTAGCAATACCAACCCGAGATTTACATTTGTTGAGTTTTTTTCATTGAACTTTATTAAATACGATGCTACAAGGGTAGCGTCATTACAACAATCAATACAACAGCTAGATGATAAACAGATTTATAGTATTATTGAAAGCAAAAAAATAGTTCAACGTTTGTCATGGCCAGCATTTGAAAATTTTTTAGCTAATTATTTACTTTGCATACGAGATATTGATCCATGGTCAGTTATTAACTCCATCGATCTTATGATAACGGTATTTGAAAGTACTTCTATTTTATTTAATCCCAAGAGCACAGAACATGAAAGTATAAGTAAATTGGCTGTACCATATTTCAAAGAATCAATGTCTTTAATCATTCCACTATCTGGCTTAATAGATATTGAATCCATGCATATACACAACCGAAGGTCTGATTTCCCTCGTTTAACTCACATATCAACAATTTTACTAAAAGCCTTGAATAATATAAGGTCAACACCAGAAATAAACAGCGGTACCAATATACCGAAGGCTAATTTGTTGTTACAAATATCGATCAGTCTTTGTAATGTCTATTATAAGATTGGCTCACCAGTTTTATGTGCCAATGTTTTCTCTAATGTGAATATTTTAAGTTTGAATACATCATATATTAAGAAAGAGTTGATCGTAAAGTTTCGTTTTATTATGGGCAAATATTATGCACATCAATCGAGTTTTATAAATTCATATCACCATTTAATTGCCTGTTTTAACGGATTAAAATTAGATAATTGTCCACCTTCCACTATTCTACTTATTTTAAAATATCTCATTCCGGTCGGTTTATTATCCGGTAAAGTGTGTGATATTCCAATGATAAGAACACGACTTATGAACAACTCCAATGATATAAACGAAATAGATTCTCAAAAATTACATGCATTATTGAACATCTACGAACTTTTGATTGGACACTACAAAGCTGGAAATATGTATGGGTTTTATAAATGTATTTCAGAGAATGAATCGTACTGGAAAAAGATTGGTTTATGGATCCCAATGTTGCAAAGAATGCGTATTCCTATATTCAGAAATCTTCTATATTCTGTATGGAGAATGAACGGGAACGTATTAACATATGATAGTACAAAAATAGCCCTTAGCGTTAGTCTCTCAGGAATGTGTCAACTGAAGGATACTTACCAAGTCAATTATAATACAGATGAAATTGACGACCAGTTTGTGGCAAATGTGATTAGCAGCTTGGCATTCTGTGGTCTTTTAAAAGTCAAAATGACTGGTGGAAGAACATTTGTATTGGGTAAAAATGACACCTTCCCCAACATCAACAAAGTTCTTTGTGGTAGATATCCAACCAGTCCACGTGAAGCTTGGTTGGACAAATAGTTTAAACCGCTAATAGTTCATGTACTATAGACAATATGTTGAATTATTAGAAAACTAAACTTTATAATCTGAATATCTTTTTACTATATAATCTTCTAATGATTTATTCATCTGATTCTCTCGGAATTATATAAGCAATTATGAAATTTCATTGCTTATTTTTTCAGAGCAATTGCGAGAATGCAAAAAGTACAACATGAGCTTTTAGCTGCTCCTATCTATTTATGCTTTTAATGTTTATGATCTAGGAGGAACGAAAAAAGCGATTGCATGCTCTAATAGTGGTTTCAGTAGAAGGAATTCACAGCTTGTCGGGATAATGAGTGGAAATATAGATAATGTATTTATTCAGTTGAAAGAGGCATCTGAAAATATCAGACAGTCATTGAAGACCATTTTGGAAATTGCACCGTCGAGAACATTGTATCAAACGCTTATTGATTCACAGAGTAATCCATTTTTGAAGAGTATAATTAATACCCCAGATGGTATTGAGTTAGATAATCCTGATATCATCTTTTCAGTTTGTTTTAAGGAGTTATTTGAAGATGGGAAGTTGGAAATATTGAAAATGCTCATTGCCAATGATGCTTCATTGATGGATAAATTAGATTCTAAGGAAAATGACGGCGATGTTTCTATGAAGATTGATAACATTACGAACAATCTTAAGAGTGTTGGTATTGATACCAATCATCATACTAACATTACTGTAGAAGAATATAATGATAATACAGCAACATCATATAAGGAAAATGAGGCAGAAACAAATGAAATTTCAGAACATGAGTACGGCATCACTCAAGATCACAATGAAACTGATATAAGCGAAGTATCTACACAGGTGATTAGATTTAAGGATGATAAAACACATCAATCTGAAAACAATAACATGGATTGTATCCATAAGAGGAATCGTAAATTTGAAATTTTCAAAGAAGAAAATCCACCTACATTACCAGTAATTGAAAGTCCTGAATTATTAGCCAAAGTTTTCACACATCAATCTGTCCTAAACTATTTGAATATACCAGAAGAATCTAAGATTAATTCGCACAATGAAAGATTAGAGTTTTTAGGTGATGCATTCTTACAATTTGTTTCTAGTATGATAATATATGAGAAATATCCACATTTTAGTGAAGGTCAATTAAGTATGTTGAGATCTAATATTGTCTCGAACAACAGACTTTTAAAATTATCACAAGTTTATGGGTTTGATAAACAATTAAAGAAGAATTTTAATGATTCATCGATTGCTACAGGTAATAATAAAATTTATGCTGATGTATTTGAAGCATATTTAGGTGCAATTGCTGAACAATATATGATGGAAACTGGAGATGGTGAGACCAATACAGGTGATTTTATGAAGGGATGGTTTGAAGCTAAAGACTGGATTGAAGAGTTATGTGAAGAACAACTACGTACATTTGATCCATCATTAGTTTTTAAGATGCAATATTCCAAATCATCCAAACAAGATTTAAGGTTATTAATTGGACAAATGAATTCACCTGAATACATTAGATGTAATATTGGTAATCGTAAAATACTTTCATGTGTTAAAATTTCTAGGAAAGTTTATGGATATGGTATTGGTACGAGTAACAAAGAAGCAGATTCTAGAGCTGCAACTGATGCTCTGAAAAATCCAGGAATTCGTAAGATTTGTCCTGATGAAATTTGGAAAAAGTTTGAAAGTAGTGTTGGATTAAATGAGAAGGGTGGATTAAAATTTGATGAATATCCTACTAAAGTTAATCCAAAAGAGATGGATATTTTACGTAACGAAATTGCAGTTAAATATAGAAATGGGGATATCAAATTATTAGTTTCTGATAATAATCCATGTAGTTTACTAATTGATGATGCACAAAGAGATGTTGTAAATAAATTAATCAATGAAAGACATGCTATTGATAATACCAATGGTGAAATCAATAGCGAAAGTCAAACAAATATCTCATTGAATGATGATATGATTTTGAACGAAAATGAAAATACCGATAAGAAAACTAATAAGAATAATAAGAGCAACAACAATAAAAATAAAAGTGAAAATATCATTGAAAAGGGCAATAATGATAATAATGATGATAATTATAATGATATTTATTATGGTAAACATTATACTATGGGTCGTGGCGGTATCTTTGGTGATGAGAGCAAACGAATTATGAAAGGAAATTACAAAACTCGTGGTGGTATAAGCCGTAATGTTAAATATACAGTTATTGAAGAAAATAAGGATAACTATGGTAATAGTGGTAGAATGTATGAAATCATTTGTCATGAAGTTATGGTAAAAAATAATAATGTTGACCTGGATTCAAAGAATCGTATGAATGCGATATTTGCACGTAGGGGTGGATTACCAGATTACATTATGTATCGTAATAACAATGATGAATATGTTTGTGAATTATGGTTTGGAAATAAACAAATTGTTAGTTATGGTGTTGATAAAAACAAAAGAATGGCATCACAAAAGGCTGCGATGTTAGCATGGAAACGTGAAGAATTTTATGCTGAATCAAATAGCAGTGAAAGTGAAGAAGAAGAAGAAGAAGAAGAAGAAGAAGAAGAAGAAGAAGAAGAAGAAGAAGAAGAAGAAGAAGAAGAAGAAGAAGAAGAAGAAGAAGAAGAAGAAGAAGAAGAAGAAGAAGAAGAAGAAGAAGAAGAAGAAGAAGAAGAAGAAGAAGAAGAAGAAGAAGAAGAAGAAGAAGAAGAAGAAGAAGAAGAAGAAAGTGAAGACGATAGCGGAGAAGATAGTGAAGAGGAAAGTGAAGATTAAAATTGAAATGGTAATACATAAATTTCTTCTGTAATATGCGGGAGATTCTATTATTAGTGCCCTAGCATATATTTCGATGTATAATTGGATGGAATATATATAATCCATATATGCATATATTAAGATAGTTTTACCATGTATATAAAGAACACTTTCAGAATCTCATTATAGAAACTTCTAGCAATAGAGAGATGCCATTGGATAGCGCAAGTAGTTGTCGAATTGCGGCGTCCATCGACGCCATTTAAAACCAACCAAAATAAACAAAAAAAAAAAAGGAAAAAAAAAAAAAATAAAGTAAAGAAAATACACTTCTAGTAATGATATCCAATTATAATTTCATACTACAAATTATAACAAATGATAATGACAGCATGAAAACAATGCAGATTGTAAACTGAGAGGACTAAGGCACAGATGAACCAAAGAAATGTACTATTGACAGTGTTACCGCGTTCTTTAAAAAGATCCAGCTGACAGGAAAACAAGATTTGGCTGTTATTTGGATGGTTACGGAAGGAGCGCGTTTAATTTTAAGGGGGATCGGATAAATGTAAACATTGGTTTGTTGACATTTGAAGATATTCCAGCCGTGTCAGTCAAAATAAAGAATGAATAAATTGTTTCGGTTGTTGTGGAAATGATGACGACAATAATAATAACATCAATAACTATAGCAATATGCTGATTTTGCATTTTTATTTTTCTCTTTTTAATGAATAAATATTCTTGGTTTAAAATAGATGTAGTTTCTCTTCCCAAATCCTTTCCTCTTAGATATTACTTCTTTTTTCTACGTGTTTATATATTTCCTTCCTTTTTTTTTTTTTTTAAGTTTTTCTTCTTTTTTTTCTTTCTTTCTTCACTCAACAAGTCACTTATTTTATACACAATAAATTAATACAAAATTCCACACTCGTTTACATTTTATTTATCAAATTTTGTCTTTCTTTAAAAATAAAAAAAATATTAAAAATGAAATTCTCTTTATCAATTTTAACTTTAGTCTCAGCAACTCTTGCAGCATATGTTCCATCCGAACCATGGTCCACATTAACTCCTTCAGCTACTGCTAACTCATGTGCTGTTACAGATTATGCTACTTCTTTCGGTATTGCTATTTCAACTATTACAACTGAAGTCAATGTCAAGGCAAAGAGAGATTTAGCAACTCAAATTGGTGATGGTCAAATTCAATTTACTACCAAGACTGAATCTGATGTAACTATTACCGAAGCTGAAACTGTTTATATTACTTCAAAACCTTCTTCAGTTAAAGCATCTGCAGGTAGTCATCCAGCTGTTATTGTTACCCAAATTGGTGATGGCCAAATTCAAGCTCCAAATCCAACTCCTGAATATACCGAAGTTGTTGAAACTACTTCATCTGATGGTCATATTGTATCTACTACTTCAATTTCTCCAATCACTTCTTCATCATCATTTTCTTATAGATCAATCTCTTCAAAGACATCCTCTTCAGCTAGTGCAACATCTTCAGGTTGTTCAATTGGTTCAGTTGCAAAGCAAGCAACTTGTAAGACTGCTAATGATTTAGCTATTTCATTACAAAATGGTATATTAAAGGATTCTCATGACAGAATTGGTGCTATTGTCTCTAACAGACAATTCCAATTTGATGGTCCAACTCCACAAGCTGGTACAATTTATGCTGCTGGCTGGAGTATCGTTGATGGTCACTTAACTATTGGTGGTGACTACATCTTCTGGGAATGTTTATCTGGTACTTTCTACAACTTATATGACCAATCTATTGGTGCACAATGTGTTCCTGTTGTCTTAAATATTGTCGATTTAGTCGACTGTTAAGTGTGTTGATATAATGCAACCACTCTTTATGTTTTATTAAAAATTTACTATTTTTTTAATAATCCGCCCTCCATATTCTTCGTTAACATTCTTTTTTTGTTAAATTATATACCTTACTTTTGATACCACTGAATAAAACTCTATTTTATCTTTTGCATGAGACTTTTAACTCGTATTTTTATAATCGTAGAATATTTACTAGTATAAAATTTTAGATACGAAAAAAAAAAAAAATCTGATGTTTTTTGATCTCTCGATTGGGCTCACTCGTGTCATCACCATGTTTTTTTTTTATTTCTCTTATTTTTTTTTTTAAATGCATCCAGTTATAAGCTATTTTTTTTTTTCATTTTTTTTTGGGAAAAGGAGTGGCTTTCCAACTTCATATAACCAGTAATGTCTACTCAGAATGCCACATCTACTCCGAATACAGTTTATTATTCATGGAGAGGCATGCTTCTTTTTGCTGCTTTGTTAGCTAAGTTTATCTTCGCTGTACAACCTTCATATATTCACCCTGATGAATTCTTTCAGTCTTTTCAAATATTATACAATGATAATTTACCATGGGAAGTCCGTGAAATTGATAATATAAATAGATCGATTGTACCGTTACTTTTTACACATTATCCAATGATTTTACTGGGGAAATGGTTAAATTTGAATGCATTTCAAGTATACCTTTTTGTTCGTATCCAACTTACCATAATAACATGGATCATAACTGATTGGTGTATTTATAGAATAATACCCCTTAAACACGAACGAATCAAGACAATCTTATTCACCATGACATCATACATTACTCTCGTTCATCAAACTCACACTTTTTCAAATTCAACCGAAACGTGTTTACTCTTGTTGACAATATACATCATCAATGATATACGTTCTCATTTAGAATATGAAAAATCAAACAAAAATGTGGTGAATTACAGCATGGCAAAATTATCATGCCTAGGGGTTCTTGTATCTTTAGGAATCTTTAACAGAATCACTTTCCCAGCATGGATCCTATTCCCTTCATTTTACCTTTTTAAATTTGCCATTCAACATCCATTGCGTTCACTTATTCCGATTTTATCGTTCCTTATAACATCAGTAGCCAATGTTCTTATAGACACAAATTATTATCAAAATTCCACATCATATGTTATAGCACCACTTAATAATCTACTTTATAATATGTCAACTTCCAACCTTTCCACACATGGCTTGCATCCACGTTATACACATATTTTAATAAACTACCCACAATTGGTAGGTCCCTTGGTATTCTTGATTTTTCCATTTTCAACAATGTATACGAGGACAACACCATTTTTATCAGTCCTTTCAGGATTATCCATTCTTTCTATATTTCCCCATCAAGAGCTACGATTTTTGCTACCAGCTGTTCCACTATTATCTACTCTCATTAGTTTCTCTAACTCTCGTATACCAAAAATTGAAAAATATACCAAGAAAGCACTGAGTTTATGGATTGTATATACATCTTTGCTTACTTTATTTTACGGTTTATTCCATCAAGCCGGTGTTGTACCTGCAATATCAAAATTGAACGATATAGTCTCACCAGAACAATCAAAATCACTCATATTTTGGCGTACTTACCCACCACCTACATGGATGCTCGATAAATCGGTATTTTCAAATCCTCTATACTTTTCAAAAGATAATATTAATTACGACGCATTGCAATGCGATGGAGACCAAGTAATTGATCTCATGGGTGCACATGTGGATGTATTAAATGAAATAAAATTGCATTTATCAAATAAATGTAAAGATACAACGAAACTGTACTTAATAACTCCTAAAAATGCAATTATTAATCTTAATATGACACCCTACAGTATTGAATGGGAATCATTCTGGCATTTGGATATGGATCATTTTGAATATGATATTCATGGAATGTCTACATTCACACCTGGAATTGGGATATATAATTTACTGAACTAAATAACAAATTTTGTACAATTAACTATTTATAGAAATCAAACTTGTCTACTTCACTACCCGATTTAACTTGAGCTGAATATGCTTCTTCCAAATCAGTCTGTATAATCATATATCTATTCTTTCTCACAGCTCTGAGACCTGCATCTTGCATGATTGCTGCAATAACGGCACCACTAAGTGGGTCATTTCTCATTATCAATGAATCTAAATCAGCTTCTGGCGCAAGTGACATCTTTGATGCAACCGTACTGAAAATCATACGTCTTTCTCTTCTATCCTTTAACGATGGGAATTCAATCTTTCTGTCCAATCTACCAGGTCTCAACAATGCAGGATCTAAAGTATCAGCTCTATTAGTTGCCATTATAACTTTAACATTAGTAGCTTGATCAAAACCATCCATTTGTGTCAACAATTCAATTAAAATTCTTTGAACTTCTCTATCAGCACCAGTTTGTGCATCAAATCTTTTTGTTGCAATTGCATCAATTTCATCAATGAAAATAATTGATGGTGCGTTTTCCCTTGCTAATCTGAAAACATCTCTGACCATTCTAGGACCTTCACCTAGATATTTTTGAACAAATTCTGAACCATTAATTCTAATAAATGAAGCAGTCGAACTATTTGCAACTGCCTTAACTAACATTGTTTTACCAGTACCTGGTGGTCCATATAATAAAACACCTCTAGGTGGATCAATACCAATCTGTTTATATAGATCTGCTTGGACAAGTGGTAATTCAACCGCTTCCCTAATTTCTTGCTTTTGCATATCTAAACCACCAACATCGTTGTATGTAACATCTGGCTTTTCATTATCACCAACAATAGAAATGGAAGAATCCGCTTCAGGAGGCAAAATATCGACTAATGCGTTAGAGTGACGATGTAATGCAACTGATGCTGATGCTTTTAATAATTCTCTATCTAAAGTAGACAAAATTCTAACCACATAATTAGAACCTGTAGTTGATGACACTATACCAGTTGTTTGATCAATTGGTTCAAGAAACTGTCCAATAACCAATGGAACTGATTGAATCTTTTTGACTTCTTCTTGAGCTCTGACCAGTTCTCTTTTCAAATAACGCTGTTCATCCTTGATATATTCTTCTTGTAGCAAAATAAGCTCCAAATCTTTTTCAAGTTTTTTCAGTTTTAGATAAACGTCATTATTATTATTATTATTATTGTTATTATTACTATTATTATTGTTGATTAATCTATTTGCGGACTTTCTGGTAAGTTTGTCAATCTTATTGTGTGGATGTTCTTCCGGTGGTACAATTCCTAATTCCTCCATTCTCTCTTGTAGAATTTATCTTCTTCGTTGAATTTATTGAATAAATTTAAACCTTTAATAGACCTCTAGAGAACTATATTCTAATTGCCTTTTACCGTTCATTAATTCCTTCAGTTTGCCACCGAAGCTCTGCGCGCTCTACATTTTTTTTCAGTTTTTACACTTTAAAGAATTGTTTAGGTACACACAATTATACAGCGACGTCATCTGGACCTCTGTTTAAAGCTTTTTTAAAAAAAATGCCAATCGGTCCTTGATATCTTATATTTTTAAAGATATTCACGGATTTAGTTACTTTCTTCATATATATCAATAATGTATTAAAATGGGTGATTTATATTTATGTACTACTGTTTTGCAAATAGTTTATTTCCGCAATCTGTTCATATATGCCGATATAATAATATAATTTTTCCAGACGATACTCCCTTGTAATGCTATATATAGCTAAAATGAACTCAGATATCTCAAACTGGGTATTTAATTGGTTGCGGCTATGCAATTGGGAATGGATGTATTGTATCCTGGCTAAGAATACAAAGATCTGAAGATGCTACCGGTCAAACTCCTACAAGTTATATCTTAAGCAGCCATGTAATATATAATTATTTTATTAATATAGCATAAGAGAATTAAAAATTTCATGATAGACGTAAATATTAACAAGCTACAAATTTTTTCCCTAATTTAGCTTTCTTATGCTTGAATGCCATGTGAATGTTTATGAATGAGTAAAGTCGAGCTTCTGTGATTCATCTAGTATGCATTCTTTTTGTAAACCTTTCGAAACAGTATAACAATATTGAATATATAATCATGGAAAGTTATAGAAACTAATGTGTGACAGTTAGCTATATAATGCATATAGATTGGCTAAAAGTGTTGAGCAAGCAGCCAATCACGTGATTGTCTCTTATAGTTTTTTTTACAAAATCTACACCCTTACACCAAATTTTGCCAGATTTCTTCGATTTTGAAAACTTTTTCCATAATTTGAAAAAACTGTGATTTTTCCCATTTTTTGCCAAATTTCATTTTGCAATATTTCTAAATATCGGATAACCTTCCTCGTTTGGAACACATACGAGATTTTTTGTTTGAGCTCTATATGAAGGTATTAAATACTATTTTAGGATCTAAGCACACTCTTATTCCCCCAAATAAATTCTATTTTCACGTATAAAGACACAGTACCAGAAGTTTTACTACTAATTTTACAAACGAGAAAAAAAAAACCTACAATAACATGCTCATTCCTGTTATATTTACAAGTTGAAGATAGAAAAACAACAGTAAATACTAATTTTTATTGTTGAATCAAATAAGAACGTTACAAATTTAATGGGAAACCAATCAGATCAAATCAGATAAGAAAGTCTATTTTTTCTTAAAATTAAATAAAAATAAGAACATCTATATATCAGAGACAATTGGAACCAGTCCAGACAGGTGAGAAATTGATACTTTTCATCTTATACCACATATCAAACAAGTTTACCAAGGAGTAGACCAAACAGCGCACTTACCGCCATGCTTCCATACATAGTATAGTTGTCAATAAATGCAATCCCTTCTAATTTATTGTTTGATAGTTTAACATGTAGTTCATTCCACAAATACATGGCGTAGCTTTGACAACGTCTGTAATAGTGTCCTGTGTAAATCTTTATTGTTTCAATATCAAGATGGAAGGGAATAAGTTCTGTAGAAATCTGTAAATTCCCCTCTAGGTCTTCCATCAAAACATTTTCTGGGATAACTTCAGCAACTGTTCTTGGTTCTCCGTTCTGAGAAATTTTCAAATCATCTTCAACACTCTTCTTTATTTCTTCTTTCACTTTCTCCAATTGTTCAGGTTTGAGTTGAATCAATGCAAGCTGTTCTTTCAAATTTTGGATGTCTGAATCTAGTTTTTCGCTGTTGTGGAATAAGTCTTTGACTTTACTTTCAAATGAATTCACCAAACGCCATCTTTTAAACGGCTCAAAAACAAACTGTACCAGTAGGACAAGGAGTAAGTTGATAGTAAGGATTAAGATTGTACCCCAAGTAGAAAATTGTCGTATTTTATCCGACCATACTTGCTCTTCATGATATCTGTTCATAATTGATCTAATCAAAGCATCATGTGTACTTTCCTGTTGCTCTTCAAGTTCTTTTAATTTTCTGGCCGTTTCTTTGACAGAGTTATCCAGGTCCTGCGTTGTCATGTATATTTTGGTAAATCTTTCCAAATCTACAGGAACCCAGCTATTCTTTCTCTCTAAAAGTTCATTAACTTCTTTTTGTGATGAAGATCTTAACTCTAATACTTTTTCATGTTCAACCTTAGCATTTTGAATTTCAACTTTTATATCTTTTAACTTTTTTTCATTGTCAACAATTATGTCTTTCAATTTTATGACTTTGTTATAACCTGTAATTTCATTCACAACTTTTGATGCAATACCGATAGAGCTCCTCAACTCTTTCACATTATGATCTATTCTTTTACTTAAAGTTTCGTTAAACACTTGTTGATCCTTTTTTTTATTTTCATAGAAAGCTGATAATTCCTTTTGCAATTGTTTTACATTTTCACTCTCTTTAACGGTGTCAATAATTTGTTTGATATTGAAAACATCCATATAAGAATACGATGTTTGTGTATCTGAATCCGTATTAATATTATTATTTAATTTTGGATTTTCATTGATTCTTGCTGTTGATTTTGGTTTTGAGGAAGAAGAAGAAGAAGAAGAAGAAGCTGATTCCGTCGGTGTCATCTTAGGAATGTCATTATTTTTCTTTGTATAATTTTGAAATTCATCTTTGAGAACACCGCTTCCATTTGCAGCTTCAGGAATATCTGCAAGTATTCGGGACAATCGCCTTTGAACATCATCGTTATCAAGTTTTTCTATCTCAGAATTTAAATGATTTGAAACTTTTTTGTTTACATTAAAACTTAATGCTGAACTACTAAATGATTTTATAGAGACCCCTCTGTAAAAATGTGTAATGGATATGAGTCTATACATTATATTATATTTCACACTCCTTTGTTCAATGAAGTACGCTTTTGGGAAAAAAAAGGATAATACTCAAAGCACCAATTGAACTAGATGCTCCACATTAAACTGCTAGTTCTATAGCATCGGTCTCTTAACTTTGACAGTATAAACAAAGTGAGTAGCGCACAGCCAAATTTACAATTCCACTTATGTAGAAAAAATTATAAAACACACTATTTGGTTCAGAAAAACATGGATTTTACATTTAATTCTTTAAGGAGGGGGTAAAGTGACAATGAAAAAGTTTTCGTTGAAGAAGAAGACTGTAGATTCAGGAAAAGTAGAAAAGAATGGTAAGAAGAAAGCCGGGGTAATTGGATTTTCCCTGAAGAATAAAAACACGCTAGGGACTAATGACCAAGGAAAAGAAGCCGATGATGAAAGGAATAAAAGAGGAGATATAGAGATCACCAATGTGGATGAAATTGGCCAGAAGGATACAGAAAAAGATGTTTTGGTGATTGTACCGAGTAAAAACAGCTCATCGGATTGGGAAGCTCGTCGAAAGGAATACTTTGAACAACAGATGAAGCAAGAAAAGGCAGAGGTAGAAGAGAAGGAGAGGGAACTACAGAGGGAGAACAATTTGGAATACGGTCTGAACAATGTGCAGAAAAATGATGATAGTTCTAAACTTACTGCCACGGCCAATTTATCCCTCACCGACATCGGAGGCGAAAATCCCACAGAGGAAAGTTATTCCAAAGTTCCTGTTTCTAGCTTTGGCCTGGCAATGTTGCGTGGGATGGGATGGAACGAAGAAATGGAACGTGAACGTCGAAAGGAGAATGCCGTAACTAATGCTACAAGGTCCATTTCGAGTGGTAAATACCAACCTCTTGTGGGTTTAGGTGCTACACCTTCGCCGAAAGTTGCGAAAAACCGGTCTGCCGGATATGTTCCCGTTGTGAAATCTTCCAAATCAGATTAATTTACACTTGCAAGAGAACCATGGGAAAACCAGCAACCAAAAAAGATCTAAGTTTACTAAAATCTGCTTATACTTTTTTTTTAGATACAAATTGTTAAATTATTGACCTATTCAAAACCTTCAAAACTTTCCAAAATTCACAATATTGGAATGACCAACAACTTTCCCAAAAAAGGAAAAAGAAAATTTTTTCAGCGAAAGAAATAAAGATAAGAAAATTTGCGGCGATATAATCATTTATCCATTTATATATCTTGATTTTCTATCAAAGGTTTATGTTGTGGTTTTTTTTTCCCATCTATTGGTTGAAATCTTCAAAAGTTTGTAGTTGGAAGTAATTGAGTTATGTTTAATCCGACAATTGGAGAAGTCGATCCTTCTCATGCCCCAAGGAGAAATAGTGCTTTGAGTAACAACGATGACACATCAATTTCAAACTCTGACACTTCGAGCATCTTCCCAAAGGCTCACATCAAAACCCATCTCAAAAACACCACTGGTGCCTCACTGTCATATAGAAAATACAGCGATTCCTCGAAAAATATTCCTAGAGAAGGCATTGAACTAGATGAAGTGAACTATGACGGAAGCGTAATACTAGAAGAAATGGAAGAAGAAGATGAAGAAGAAGAATATGAGCATGATATAGATGACTCAATTTATCCTAAGGGTTGGTTACCTAAATTAGTTGTGTTTGGTAGTTTCTTATCTTGCTTTACATTATTTGGTATTATGAATGCAATTGGTGCTATTGAATCATTTGTTCAGAGTAATCAATTAGCTTCTGATTCAGTTTCTTCAGTTTCATGGGTTTTCTCAGTTTACATGTTCATTTCTCTTTTTCTTGGTTTAATTGTTGGCCCATTATATGATACATTTGGTGCAACATATTTGTTACTGACAGGAAGTTTGTTTACATTTGTTGGATTATTTTCATGTGGTTCTGCAAATACAATTTATCAATTCATTTTAAGTTTTGGTGTGTGTACAGGTATTGGAACTGGTTTCTTAATGTTTCCTACAATTTCAGTTATATCTAGTTGGTTCAATAGAACAGAACGTTCTTTTTATATTGGAGTTGCGCAAACAGGTGGTTCTGTTGGTGGTATTTTTTTCCCAATATTACTAAGATATTTATTTTCTAAGTACGGATTTACATGGGCAATGAGAATTTTTGCGTTGTTTAATCTTGGTGTTACCTTAATTGCCGTTGTTATATGTAAGGATAGGTTAAAAGAACTTAGATTATTAACCGGAGAAGAAGATGATGATAGAACATTTTGGATGAGATTTAAAGGTTCAGTTGATTTAAATTCTTTTAAAGATAAAAAATTCATGACTTTAACTGCCGCCTTATTTATGAATGAATTTTCACTTTTAATTGTCTTAACATATCTTGCATCATATGCAATTGCATATGGGGCTACTCCATCAGAGAGTTATGTCATGATTACAATCTTAAATGTTTCAGGTACATTTGGTAAATTTATTCCATCGTATTTTGCCCAGAGGTATGGATGTTTTAACATGATGACACTCATGTCTTTGTCAATGACTTTAGAATGTTTCATTATCTGGTTACCATTTGGTAAATACAAACCTGCATTATACGTATTTATTGTTATGTTTGGATTTGCATATTCTGCTACATACTCGCTAACTGGTGCTACTGTGGGTGCAATTACTAAAAAGACAAAAGATTTTGGTAAGAGGTATGGTTCTGCATATGCAATTGTTTCAGTCGGAAACTTAATTTCGCTACCTATATCGGGTTCCTTTATTGTAAATAAAACAACCAGCGATTATAATAACATGGTGGCGTTTGCATCCGCTAGTTGTTGTGTTGCCACTATCTTGTTTATAATATCCAGACAGACCGTCGTCGGGAATAAGCTTTGGATATCCATTTAAAATTTATAACTTTTGTACAATTTTAAGGACCGGCGAGAGTTTTTTTTTTTCTTTCTTTTTTATTGATCATGTTTTTTTTTATGACACATATTTGTACTTCAATACACTAAACATTTGGGTAACTGATTAATATTTATGGTTCAACCATTCAACCATTATCATGGGAATTGCTGAACAGGACAAAGACCATGATGTTCGATTTGAAACATATCTTTGTAGCAAAGGTTGGCGAAGTCAGCATGAATCGGTTATGTTTACACATGGTAACAACAGCGATGGACAAGTCAATGCTGATACATCTGCAGATACATCTGGTTCTTTTCATGGTGATAATCCGAGGTTTAATCTTTTTCCAGATTCATCTGAAGGAATTGATTTGCTTGTAGGTGAACCGGATAGATTTAGTGAATTGAGTTTTTCCATGGATACAAACACCAGAAATTACAATACACAGAGAGACTTGGGATATAATACCGGTGAGCATAGTTACAGTGTAGGTAATACAGATAGTGACGAAGATATGGTGGTTGCTGAAAACCGAGAATACAATGGTGAAAATGAAGATGATAATGGTCGAGGAAATACGAATTTATATCAACATCAGCAGAGAGTGAGCGGTGATGATGATGATGATGATGATGATGATGATGATGATGATGATGATAATGAACTGCAGTTAATTATAGAAGAAGAATTTAAGACCTCTCTATTTGATTATTTCGGTGATTTAAACTTATGCAGTAATCCCCTGAGATCTAATAATTTCATATATACAAAAAAACCAGGAGATAACCATAAACCTGTTCCTAAATCTGATATTTATTCGCTCACAAAAATTTCAAATTCAGAAAATGATAGTGGAATTCCATTGAATGCTAGGGATGCAATTGAAAATTATAATAGAACAAAATCAACGGAAATAAATTATATGAATATTGATAGAGTACTTGAATCAAAAGATCCAATGTTTGCAATGTCTAACCAACCAAAGGAAAAATTTTCACAGTCGGCAGTACTTGACGTAAATGCAGTTTCACAACAGCGATTGAAGATACCAAATTTGGGCAGGCTAGGGTCAACAGGATATTTTCGAGGGAATTTGTCTAAAACATACTTTTGCAATGGATATCAAGTATTGATTGTTGCAACTGGATCTAGAATTAATATATTTGATATGTCATACAATCGACACAAATCATATGATGATGATTCAGATAATAAAGATTGGCCATTTATTGGATGGATTGACCTAAAATCAGAAGTTACAACTTTGGACCGACTTATTCATTCCGTTCATCCAAGCGAGCCTTTTGTAATTAACTATCTGACCATTGGGAAGCTTTTTAACGATGAGGATGTTTTAGCCGTTTGTAATGACTATAGCCAACTAATTATATTAAGCATGAAACAAGTTTTGGATGAATTGTTTGCCATTCATGATGATTCCAACGAAAAATTATTCACGAGATATTTGGGGTCTAACAATTTATCAGTTTTTCAAGCCCATTCACGAAAAAATGGGATATCTTTTTTCGAATCCAAACATCAATTTTGTCCTACAAAATTATTTGTTAGTTCAAGTGCCTGGTGTGTTGATATTTGGAATGATCGTATTGCTGTTTCTGATAATTCACAAACGATAACCATATTTAGGTTAAGTGGAGGATTATCCTATGATGTAATAAAATCTCCAATTTTAGGCCATAATATCCCATTTGTTAATATTTTAAAATCTTCATCTTCTGAAAGAAACAATGATTTGTTTATATGCTGTGGAACATATAGCAAACATATTTACATTTTACAAATACCAGAAAATGAGAAAAATATGAAGGTTATTGATTCTGTTGGAACCAGTGGACCAGTTTGGTCATGTAATTTTGTATGCGATGATGATTTTTTGACGGTTAATTCAATTTCAGAATTGACAGGGGATGTTGTATCTGATTTGGATGGTGATAAAATAAATGATATAATATCGCAAAGTGCAATGTTAGGGGCAGTTTCGGATCCATTATATAGTTCACATCTTGGACTTGCAGGATATTTTGCTCATTCTCATGTTCCATCGATTACAAGTCGGCATTACAATAAAAATGACAGAAATAAAAGAATGGCAGTCAATGAGATTTATCAATTGAATAGAATACGAAAAGTTTTTGATCTGTGGTATTTAAAAAACAAACGAGGTGATAAATTAGAAAAGGAGAAGTATGATGAATGTGGGTTAAAATTTAGTAATACTAACAGGGATAAAATATTTATTTTACCAACAACAGATTGTTCAATTGGATTATTTTCATTTACTGAAATGATTAATACGAGTACATGTAATTGTGTATTTCCTATAATTGAAACACCATTTATGGTTGAAAGGAATATAGAAAATATTGATATTGATAATGGTAATGAATTTATATCATTTCGTGGTGGAAGTAGTAATATTTTACCTGGTGGTTTTGAATTTTTAAACCGTATTAATTTATCCTTTGTTATTCCGGAATTAAATGCAGTTGTTGTTGGAACACAAGCAGGTCAAGTTGCGATATTTAGATTAACGAAATATTGTGGATTACATAGCATGAGATTAGAATGGGTATTAATGGATGCTGAAAGATATGCAATGGATCGTGATGGGAATGTTCGAAGTATTATTGGGTTAAGTGGATATCATAATGGTTATGATAATAATGGTGAAGCTGAATGGGTTATTGTTGTAGTATATAGTGATCTGTTAAGCTTGAGTTACCGAGTTAATAAAAGTCAATTTGGAATTGATGATATATTTAATGGTTTATAACCGTAGTATGTACAGGACAACATATAAATTATTTGGATATTAACACGTTATATAAGAGAGAAAAAAAAATTAATATAAATCATGATATATGATAGACACAGGATAAATACAGAAAAGAGGTCATGAAAAAAAGAAGCAAAAATTATCATTTAGC
The DNA here is from genome assembly GCA_030574275.1 of Pichia sporocuriosa. Classification (NCBI taxonomy): domain Eukaryota; kingdom Fungi; phylum Ascomycota; class Pichiomycetes; order Pichiales; family Pichiaceae; genus Pichia; species Pichia sporocuriosa. The sequence goes on from JAJMES010000219.1 coordinate 124,286, forward strand.
AGCAGCAGCAGCAGCAGCAGCATCTTGAGCTTGTTTTTCAGCAGCAGCTCTAGCAATATCTTCAGAAGAAGGCATACCTTCATTAACGATCTTACCTAAAGTTAATTTTTGATCAGCCATTAATTCTTTAGTCTTTTCTTGTTCTTCTTTAAGAAGTTTTTCACCATTTTCTTGCAAATAATTATACATGTGAAGATAATTTCTTTGACCTTGTTCACGGATCATATCTAAAGGCATTTTCTTTGCACCTCTTAAGGAAGGTGGGATACCAAGAAGTGTTGAGAAGATATCATTTGATTTCTTACGTTCTTGAGATTCTTTCCATTCATCACGCATTTTTTGTTCTTTAATAGCAAATTCTTCAGGTATTTTATTTTTATCATGGAAAGAATTTAAAGATTCTCTAACATCTTTTGTATGAGAAGTTGCTAAATATTCTAAATAAGGTATTAATTTAATCAATTTATCATCTTTTTTACCATCCCATTTTTCAATTGGAATTGCATTTTCTGGTTGCATTGAATAACAATTTTGATCAGGATCAATGATTATAATTTTTGATAAATCTCTATTCATTAAACTTAAATCTTTAATTAATACACCATCTTTTGAACGACAAACTTCACGAAATAGAGAATAAGAAATGAAAGCATGATAAGGATCTAATTTTGCAACAGTATTTTCAGCAAATGCCATTGATGAACGAGAGAAGATAACAATTTCATAATATTGAGATAAATAACCTAAGAAGTAATCTAAACCAGGTCTTTTAGCAGTTTTCCAACCTTTTTTATAATCCCATTCAGAATGAACCAATAAATCATCCAATTCTAAAACCAAAGTATATGGAGGAGAATAACCACCAACTGGTTGTGGTGGTAAAAGATCATTAAATGCAGGTTCTGAAAATACATCTGAGACACCCAATAATCTCTTTCTTAATCTAGTAAATATATTCTTTGGAGAAAATCCATTTTCAGATTCAACGAAAATTTCAGATTCTTCGACTGGATCATAATCTCTTGCCATATAACCAACAAAACCAAAATTTGCAGCTAAGAATGAATACCAAAACATACGAGAATAAAATTCTTTCTTTTTATCAATTGTTGATTTTGTATTATTCTTTCTTGATTTTGTCTGTTCAAATTCATCCTTTGGTGATTCTTCATTTTCATCTACTTTTTTAGTAGGTTCATCAGTATCAACACCTGCCTTTGAAAGTAAATCATCATCTAAGATACTCTTTGGTTGAGAATTTTTATCTTTTGAAGTTGTATATAAACGATATTGATTATTTAAAATTGATTTGTTAACATTAATATTAACATTAATATTATATGCGATTGATCTCTTTGGTACATTCAAAGCATATCTAAATGCGTTCCTTAATAAGTGAACCATAGTGAAGCTTTCCTTATAAAAAACAACAATACAATGCCCAAACTAATTAAGAAAGAAACTAAAAGAAGGAGAAATCAGTAGTGTAAATTTCAGCAAATTCCAAATAAAAAGAAAAGAAAAGAAA